>WWET01005567.1:0-34854 GCA_011038615.1 Limnodynastes dumerilii | reverse complement strand
TAGTGACGCCGGGCAACATCTGCCCGGTGCATGCGCATTACGCTTACGGCCGCCGTACTAGCGACGGCGGCCGTAACTCTGGATCAGGCCCAATGTTACAGAGGAGTTATTTATACCTGTCTCCAGAAGGGGGAGCTGCTGAGCTATTGATATTCATTATATACCAAAGATAACCTAAAAGGATAAAGCGTTCTATATCTTCCTCTGTATAATAAGAAAGTATGCACCGTCTCATCTCTCCTGTCAATAATATGGCTGCCTCCCCCTGTAAGAGAGGTGCACTTGGGACGATATCGTGCAAGTGTGTACACTGATCATGCCTGATCTTGACAGCCTTTTTTAAACCATTTAATTTTACCTATTAAGCGATTAGATAATGAACACTCAAACTAAAATCACAAGTAGAGCGTACAAATATCTGATCATTTCACAAACTGCAGTGTGTCCCCAGCTTTGGGTTCAGCTCTGGATCATAGCAAAAAAAAAACTATTAGAATAATCTTTATCTGATGATGCCGTACACACTTTTTTTTTCTGAATGAGGCTCAACATCTCAAATATTCCCGGGTCCCCAAAATCCATCCCACACTTTGATCCACCCATATTGGACACATCTCCACCCACTTTCTAGTAAGCCCCACCCCCTAGGAGCACAGGAATCCGGACAAAAGAGAGGAAGAGTTTAAATCACGCTTGATTGTGTAATATAAACCATTGCAGGTATCCAGGCAGGTGAATTAGATATACAGAATGTAACACGGAGAGTCCTCGGAGGGGGTTATCTGCCACTCTTATCCCTTAACCAATGTGCTGTTCCCTTCATTTATACCCGGGAGCAATACATCCGGGACAGCAGCAAGGAGATGGCCCCAATTTATATACAGCGGTGCAATCCACCCCTTGACCAACCCTCCACAGTGCGAGCAGCCAGCACACACACCGTCACAGCCATATATACATCTTACGCCAGCCCGTACGCACTAACTATACAACTCACTGGGTCCGCAAAATATTCAGTAACAAATAAATACCAATTCGGTGCAGCGTTTTAGCAATAAGCGGCAAAGACACTGGTGAGGGGGTCCTGTGACCACGGCACCAACATCACACTAAAAACTACCTTAAACCCCCACCCCCCCTACCCTCGTTAACAACAGACGGCTTCTATGTCCACCTGACATAATTTAACTGTAAGCTCTATAGGTCAAAAAGTCACCGAAAAAATTCAGCAAGTGCGGCAACGGGAAAGGTGTAGTGTTAGAACAGGGATATATTAGCCTGTTATATACATTAGCTAACGATCATGTTATTGTTCACTTGACTATAAATAGCGCAAAGATGTCATCATCATCATCATACAATTACCTGATCAGTCATCAAATACCTACAAACATTACCCCAACTTATTCCAAACCTAATGTCCATTCGTCATGGCTTCCATCTGTCTGAAACTCGTACCAGAACGGCGTGCACAGGGCCGGATTGAGGGCCACATGGGCCAAAAATGATCAAGGGCCCACACTATATAATTTGCTATGGAGGAGGATGCCAGGTCCTGACATCCAACCTTATGCACTGCAGTGGGAGGTCTGGAGAGTTGCAGTGTGTGTGGGGGGGCCTATTTTCAGATGGAGACCTGGGACCCTATCAGTACCATTGTTAATCTGGCCCTATACCAACAAGAGCCGTAAAAACCTCACAAAATTTCCACCCACCTTTCATTCTCAACTTTTTCTCTTTCTCAGCTGTACCTTCCATATTATAAGCTGTCTTTTTGAATCCCTCCAAAACGTTCACCCCTTAAATTAGAATTTTGAGTCCCAAAAACTAAACTTTCCACCATCCACTATCCTTTCATCTATCTTTCTTGCAAGTCCAATTTTTTTTTTTTAACCATCTTAATTATCAAGAGAACACATGTCTGTATGATAAAGCCTATGCTGATACATAACGAGTCGCGTTCGTCCTGTGCTTCCGAGTAATAGAGTGTAAGTTCTTTGGGTGAGAAACTGCATGGATTTTTGTTCCGCTTGCTTAATCTATCCTAAATGAAAGTTGCTGAGCCTTTGTTACTAGGACGTTTAAGTGCTAAGTATGCGAGAAGGAGGGGTAAACGCAGACCGGAGATGTCGAGGTGATCGTTGGATTCTCGAGCTATGAGAAGCGTTGGGAAAAGTCACATTTCTCTTCTAGGATGTCTGCATGCACAGCTCACGTCAAAATCACGGCTAGCACACGTGCACGTTGGTTTGGGCGTAGGAAGAAAAAATACTGTATTAACGGGACCTAACCCACACTTCAAATCGTCCAATCGTAATGCTCCGTTTTAGAGGCTCCGTCCTACAGAAGAAGCGGAATGTTCTTGGCGCGTTCTTCCTGTCATTGTTCGTATGAGCCTTGTGTAGAGTGTCTTCGGCGCACCATCCTCCATATTGTTATGAGTCCACGCGGTCGGGCTGAGAGACAAACTTTAGAGGCATCAGCCCGTTACGGCAAACAGGGCCAGGTCGCACCTGGTTGAGTGGCGGTTCGTGGACAAATCTGAAGTCCTGCTGCTTGGGTTCTGTACGATGGTGCAAAGAATTGATCAGCCTGGGGGATAAACACATAGGTAAAGTTCTATTAGTGAGAGGGACATCATGCATTGCTGCACACAATCATAAGCTATATCAGGGTAGAAGGTGCAGGAGGCGGGGCCCAAGTCTGGATGGGTGGGACTGGGGGCGGAGCTGGGCTGGTCCGCTGCCTGGTAGAAGCTGTGAGAGGATGACAGCTTAAAACAGCGCTCAGCTCTCCATGTATGAGTGCTGAGCGCTAGAGCGCTATACATACATACACTCATACATGGAGGGCTGAGCACTGTTTTAAGCTGACAGCCTTTGACAGCTTGCTTACAGCACAATAGTAGCGGCTGCAACGGGCCCCCCTCTCCTCCGGGCCCTATAGCAGCTGCACCATTTGCACCACGCCCCTGGCTATACTGATGGACACAACTCTTGCATTTTTCCGCAATGTAACCAAAACAGGTCCTGTTTTTGCTCCCAAAATCCAATAAATTTCCAACATCAACATTTTTTTTTAATTTCAACCTAATTTGATTAGATATAAGACGCAAAGACTGCGGCTGCGGTTGAACCCTGCAGTTATTGCCATGATGCACACATAAGATGCATTCCAAACAAAGCAGAAAAAATCTGGAGACACAAAAACGGACTTTTCATGGCGTGTAACATGTGTCAGTTTACATGTGTTGAATATTCAAGCAGGTGTTCCCTCTTAGTCAGTAAGTGTACAAGTGGCCATTCCCTCTTATTCAGTGTATAAGTGGGCGTTCCCTCTTAGTCAGTTTACAAGTGACCGTTCCCTCTTAGTCAGTGTATAAGTGGGCGTTCCCTCTTAGTCAGTTTACAAGTGATCGTTCCCTCTTAGTCAGTGTATAAGTGGGTGTTCCCTCTTAGTCAGTGTATAAGCGGGTGTTCCCTCTTAGTCAGTGTATAAGCGAGGGTTCCCTCTTAGTCAGTGTATAAGTGGGTGTTCCCTCTTAGTCAGTGTATAATTGGGTGTTCCCTCTTAGTCAGTGTATAAGTGGGGGATACCTTAGTCAGTGTATAAGCGGGGGTTCCCTCTTACTCAGTGTATAAGTGGGGGTTCCCTCTTAGTCAGTGTATAAGTGGGGGTTCCCTCTTAGTCAGTGTATAAGCGGGGGTTCCCTCTTAGTCAGTGTATAAGCGAGGGTTCCCTCTTAGTCAGTGTATAAGCGGGGGTTCCCTCTTAGTCAGTGTATAAGCGGGGGTTCCCTCTTAGTCAGTGTATAAGCGGGAGGTTCCCTCTTAGTCAGTGTATAAGCGAGGGTTCCCTCTTAGTCAGTGTATAAGTGAGTGTTCCCTCTTAGTCAGTGTATAAGCGGGTGTTCCCTCTTAGTCAGTGTATAAGCGGGGGTTCCCTCTTAGTCAGTGTATAAGCAGGAGGGTTACCTCTTAGTCAATGTATAAGCGGGGGTTCCCTCTTAGTCAGTGTATAAGCGGGGGTTCCCGCTTAGTCAGTGTATAAGCGGGGGTTACCTCTTAGTCAGTGTATAAGCGGGGGTTACCTCTTAGTCAGTGTATAAGTGGGGGTTCCCTCTTAGTCAGTGTATAAGTGGGTGTTCCCTCTTAGTCAGTGTATAAGTGACCGTTCCCTCTTAGTCAGTGTATAAGCGGGGGTTCCCTCTTAGTCAGTGTATAAGTGGGTTTTCCCTCTTAGTGTATAAGTGGGCGTTCCCTCTTTGTCAGTGTATAAGTGACCGTTCCCTCTTAGTCAGTGTATAAGCAGGGATTCCCTCTTAGTCAGTGTATAAGTGGGTTTTCCCTCTTAGTGTATAAGTGGGCGTTCCCTCTTAGTCAGTGTATAAGCGGGGGGGTTCCCTCTTAGTCAGTGTATAAGCGGGGGTTCCCTCTTAGTCAGTGTATAAGTGGGTTTTCCCTCTTAGTGTATAAGTGGGCGTTCCCTCTTTGTCAGTGTATAAGCAGGGGGGTTCCCTCTTAGTCAGTGCACCGCAGTGGAGGTCTGGATCTGGTCCAGTGTGAATGCAGGGATGTCTGGACAGTGCAGTCCAGTGGTAGCGGCTCCCTAGAAATCTCTTGCCCAGGGTTCTGGTCACATGAAAATGAGTCTGGATCAGTCCCATTGTTATTATAGCTGCTTACCGAGGATTCTGGGACGATGGAGAGACAGCCGCAGCTCCCTCTTCTGACGCTATGGCTTCCTTCTCCGCACCAGCCTCTCCCCAGATTCCTGCGCTCACCGTCTGAGCCACCATCTGGAAAACTGACTTATCCAGGCTTAGCCAGCCCGAGGGCAACCTGCGGCAAAGACAAAAGAATATGACTCACTGACACAAAACCACATGACCCACTGACACAAAACCAAACAACTCATTAACACAAAACCACATGACCCACTGACACAAACCCACATGACCCACTGACACAAAACCAGATAACTCATTAACACAAAACCACATGACTCACTGACACAAAACCACATGACCCACTGACACAAAACCACATGACCCACTGACACAAAACCACATGACCCACAGACACAAAACCACATGACTCTGAGGACAAAAGCCAAAAAGACAAAACAAGGGGAGCTACAGCAAAGCAAGTGGAAAGGAAAAACTGGGTGTTGTCTTTAGCGACCAATCAAATTCTGGCTATCATTTATCTGGGTGTGGTTTGCCGTTCTGATGGTGTGAATGGTGACAGTTAACATGCTGTTAATGTCACTGTCTAATCGAATATTCTAATGCGACATGACCTTTGTACAGCATTACAATAATCCTGAGCCTAACCCTAACTCCTAAGCCTAACCATTGCTCCTAACCACTAACCAGAAAAGCACAGCCGAGTGGAGCAGGTACCAGGGAGAGTCCAGCATGGCAAATGTCAGCATTCTGAATGGGTGCCAGGTCTAATTTACCACTTTCAGCAGTACCAACATAACATTTGTCTATATCTGAATCCTGTCTACATTACAGCATCGGCTCTATCACCATAGAAATAGTGATTGCCGCTACAGCAACCGCAATCCCATTTTTCTAGTACAGACATAGTTGACGTTTAAAACTACAGGTGTTGAGAAAATGCCCAGAATACTTCAATAGTATAGCGAATACTTGGCAAAGCATGATGGGAATTGTAGTTTCACAACTCCTGGGGCTAGATTTACTAAACTGCAGAATTGGAAAAGTGTTGCCTAAGGTAACCAATGACATTAAAGCTCTCACTTTCTTATTATGAACTAGAGAATGTCAGCTAGAATCTGATTGGTTGCTATAGGCAGCATCTTCATCTTCCTTTTTTCCATTGGCCAGTCAGATTGATCAGGCCTCAATTACTAAATTCAACAAGCTAAATGCTGACCGCTGATTGCTTACTATGATAAACACGTCATTTACATATATCCCTTTGGTAATAATTGTGCTCCAGAGCTCCGTACGTCACCTGACTTATGAAAGTGTGCACCAGATATTACGATATCCAGCTGTTCGAAGCTTAGTTTAGGTCCTCTCCGCTCCAGCCTAAACTCCATGGAGGACTTTGACATGACAGTGGCTCAATGAGTAGCACTTGTGTCTTACAGCACTGAGGTCATGAGTTTGATTCCTAGAATTAGGCCTTATCTGTGTGGAGCATGTATGTTCTTCCTATGTCTGTGTGGGTTTACTCCCACACTCCAAAAACATGCTGGTAAGTTAATTGGCAGCTGAATAAATTAGCCATAAGGGCAGATTTACTAAGCTGGAAAAAGTGAAGCTGTTGCCCTTAGCAACCAATCAGATTCTAGCTCTCACTTTTCTATTACATACTAGAGAATGTCAGCTAAAATCTGATTGGTTTCTATGGGCAACATCTCCACTTTTCCAAACCCACAGCTTAGTAAATCTGGCCCCTGATAAGGTTCATGGGAGACACGTGTATAAACCTTCCCACACATTATCTACCTCAAGCCCCCAGTCTCACCTGTTACTATTCTGCTTGCCCTCGCTCTGAGGCCTCCTGGACCCAAACAAGTGTCCCCATTTCCTGACCGGGCTGTCCTGGATGCTCTCCTTGCCAGCCGCTTCTTGACCACTGTGGTGTGTGGCTTTTTGTGGGCCTCGGTTCTCCTTCTCTTGACCACGCTTGAGTTCATTTAACACAGACTCCGGGGGACTTCCCATCCACGACTTTCGTTCTTTCTGTGGGACGTCTGCCGTCTCTTTCTTAGATGTCTTATCTGATCCCATCTCTTCTAGACTAGGACAGGCCTCTGCTCCGTCTACGACGCCCTCTCTAGGCGGTGGTACTTTTTTTGGCGTGCCGCCGTTCCCTGGCACTCTCTTGTCTTGACGGACGAACCTGGCTCTATCAGATGAGCTGTCTATGTAGACCTGAGAGCTCTGCATGAGTTGGTACCACCACCCGGCCTGCTTGTCCCGTTTCACCTCCATGGCGTTCTTTTGCTCCTCCTCAATTTCCACAGCCGTTGCTCCTTCACCCGTAGGCCTCTCGGTATTGGAGGTTTCTAGCGACGAGGTCTTCTTAAAGCTCTTCTTCTCTTGGCTCACCTGGTCTTCCTCGTCACGGCTTCTCATGAGCTGTACGGTGGAGTGGATGGACTGGAGGAGGTCCTGCTTCACTCGTAACATCTCCTTCTGCTGCTGCTGCTCTCTGCTCATTTGTACCAGGTGGTGCTCAAACAGAAGATCCAGGTCAAAAGGTAGAAGGGACAAGGGCTGCAGGAGAAGAAGGAGTTCTTCAAAAAGGGGCTGGCAAACTCCATGGGACACCGATAGGAAGCCGACAGGATCGTAGTGAGCCCAGATGATGTCTAGGAACAAAAGGAACAAGCAGGTGTTAAGAAGAACACGTCTACTTTTTCTGAGCAAGATATTGCAAAATCAGAAGGAATAAGAATGTTGGACATCACGGGCTGGATCCAGACTTAAGTAAGTGCTTGAAATGAGTTACTCCATGGTGATTGCAGGGGAGTCATATTTCATCTGTTGCAAACAGTATTAGAGTTGAGAGGTGATGTTTCCTATCCCAAGTCTAAATAACAGTGTGATAGTAAAGCTGGTCAGTATCTGTGTGCAGTAAGCAATTCAAAGATATATCCCTGCATGCAAAGAACACAATTACCTTGACTCCCCCTGCAATGAACATGGTTTAGCCCAGGAGTAACTAATATCAAGCACTTACTTAAGTCTGGATCCAGCCCCATGTGGCCAGCGCAGATTATGTCCCAAGCACACTAATTATAAGAGACCATACTACTGGAATAATCACTCTATAGAATAGTATTCATGTTCTATGTACTTCTATATTTATATAGGACATCATTATTTCCAACATCTCAGACCGGATTCACAGTTAAGAGTGAGTTAGGTGTGGCCAGATCCGCACCTAATTCACCCAATCCACCACACCCCGCCCCCGTTGTTAGGAGCCTAAGTAACCGTGCGTATTTTCCTTCTTAAGAAGGAAGATCCTTTCCCCCGCCCTCCTCGGCTCATTTAAATCCCTTCCCCCACCCACTCTTCTTAAAAATCCCCAGGGGCAGCCAAGTCACGCCTCTTTCTTCTTAACAAACTTTGTGCGATCTTTAAAGACCGCACGTAGTCAATCTATCTACCTACCTAAGTGGTATGTAGATTGTGTAATTAACCTACTCTGCATGTGTAGTAGGTTAATTCTTAATTCTCTGTACCTATGAAGCCAGAGCTTCTGAATACAGTCCCTCATGCTTATAGCCACTGGCTTTATAGCTCCTAGCAGGACTCTGACTGCACCAGAGGTAGAAACATTTGTAAAGGTGGAAAAGGGGAATGTCTCACATCACTGACATAGAGACCCATGTTCAGAGTACCGGACGTATAACATGCATAACGTAATCTACGAATCTTTTTCTTACGTAGATTGCGTAAATGCGGTCTGAAAGACTGCATTTACGCAAATTACGTAAGAAAACGATACGTAGAGTATGTAAAAAAATGACTACGCATGCGCAGTAGTAAAAATCGCTAAACACCGGACGTATATATGTTATACTTCCGGTACTCTGAATATGGGCCAGAAAGTGGATCTTGCTTTTCTCAGGCTCTGTATCTTTCTCTCTTTATAGGGGGTCATTCGCCACTTAGAAGATCTGTCTCCCGACAGATTACTTTGCAGCAGTGAGGTGCCAACTACTGTAAGTTTTTGTCAGTCTACCCTCAGTAAACATGGCTTCTGCGACCGTACTGTAGGTAAGTATTCTTAACCCTAACCATCCCCTTCACACAACCTAACCCTTTCCAAACCTTAACCTTAACCCTCCTCTCTTCTGAGCCTAACCCATACCCTCCCCTAACCATCCTCATTCTGTAGCCTAAACCTAACCCTCCCCTAACCCTAATCTTAACCCTCCGCTCTCTGCAGCCTAACTCTAACCCACCCCCAACCCTAATCATCGCTGATCCGAAGACTAGAGCCTAAGGCTCGGTACACATTGGGGCTTTTTTGAAAGATAATCTTTCCAATCACACAATCAAAAGAGCATTTCAGCAGATATCTCACCAGTGTGTACTGTCCACAGACCATTCACCAGATATCTGACCGGTGTGTACTGTCCACAGACCATTCACCAGATATCTCACCAGTGTGTACTGTCAACAGACCATTCACCAGATATCTCACCAGTGTGTACTGTCCACAGACCATACAGCATATATCTGACCAGTGTGTACTGTCCACAGACCATACAGCAGATATCTGACCAGTGTGTACTGTCCACAGACCATTCACCAGATATCTGACCTGTGTGTACTGTCCACAGACCATTCACCAGATATCTGACCAGTGTGTACTGTCCACAGACCATACACCAGATATCTAACCAGTGTGTGCTGTCAACAGACCATACAGCAGATATCCGACCAGTGTGTACTGTCCACAGACCGTACAGCAGATATTTGACCAGTGTGTACTGTCCACAGACCATACACCAGATATCTCACCAGTGTGTACTGTCCACAGACCATACAGCAGATAACTCACCAGTGTGTACTGTCCACAGACCATACACCAAATATCTGACCAGTGTGTACTGTCCACAGACCATACACCATATATCTCACCAGTGTGTACTGTCCAGAGACCATACACCAGATATCTCACCAGTGTGTACTGTCCACAGACCATACAGCAGATATCTCACCAGTGTGTACTGTTCAAAGATGCTCAGAAATCTCTTGATACGGTCAGTGATTTTTTTATTTGATCTTTTGGAGCTCCTAATATGCCAGATCAACCACTGAAAGATATATTTTGCCTTTTTTTGCCTTTTGCAAGTGTGTCCTGCCTTTTGCAAGTGTGTCCTGTGTCTATTATGAGATATTTGGACCGGATTTGCACACTGGTAAGATATCTGGTGAAACAGTCTGATTGGAAAGATTATCTGCTGAAAAGTCCCAATGTGTACCCTGCTTAATCTTCCACTCTTCAAAGCCTAACCCTGTCCCTTCCTGACACACAATCTAATCCTAACCAAAGGATGCACATCTGTTAGCCTTAGAATCTGTCTTTTGACTTTTGGTTTGACAAACAATAACCCTTTTTCTATTTTATTGGCTTTGTCTAAGCTATTTGTTGACATCACTACAAGACTACATTCCCTCTTTCCTTTCCGGTGGGCTGTGAGGATTGAATGTTTTTTAATTGAATTCCGTACCCATGTGTATATGCCGTTTATTGCATCTATCTTGTACAGAGGAGAGTTGTATATATGGGGCGAGGTGAGGAAATGCAGTCTGAGCTGGGTACATGTAAATGATGCTACTATAGATAACACACATATAAGTGCACATAGTATATAAACAAGGCTGAATTTATACTACCAAGGTTATACCATTCAGTGCACAATGCATTAGAGACATGTACTTGTTATTCACAGACAATGAGGCTACAGCCAGTGCAGGATGATGTGTACCATACTAACGCGTTTCACAATAGTAGGATGCAGTAATGTAGGTGTCCTGTCCTGACTTACAACAGCTAATTTCCCTAAATATCAGTATTTAGTTTCCTCTGAGTCCATCTCTAAACAATCGTTGAGCCAAAAATGACTTATATACATTTGCCACCAACCCACGAGTGGTATGATAGGTACTTACCTTCGTGGTTGTACAAATGGTTGAACCAGAACTCAACTGAACGGATGCTGGAAAAAGAAAAAGCAGAGTAAGACCGATGGTAGATTCCAGGACATGAAAGGTTTTTGTGGGAAAAGATGCTTTGTAAATAATTCAGGTTATGCGCATTTTCTAAAGCCATTTCTGCACTTACTTGAGAAGGCCGAAGATGAAGGCATTGAAGCGCAGGCTGTGATTGGACAGCTCCGAGTATTGGTTGACCTTCTGGCACAAGAAGTGCAGGAGTTTGGTGGAAGGACCTGGGGGGTAGCAGAACAACCCAAGATGAGAAGTTCAGGTAAAGATTCTTTGAGCTATAGTTGGAAGTGCGGCTATTCCCCATAATAAGGGATGCCCATTGAGACAGCTAAATAAGGTGAATTACAGCTATATGTAAGTGATCCCTGCGTATTTGGGCACCTACCATTAGTAGTAACATACATAGTAGCAGGAAGAGAGAGGTAGTAATGCTCTTTTATAGATCGTTTGTACGACCTCACCTAGAATACTGTGCTCAGTTCTGGAGGCCATATCTCCAGAAAGACATAAATACATTAGAGACTGTGCAAAGAAGAGCAACTAAAATGGTGCATGGCCTGTGTCACACACCATACCAAGAAAGGCTAGAGGAACTAAACATGTATAGCTTGGAGCAGAGAAGGGAGAGGGGGGACATGATAGCAGCTTTCAAATACATCAAGGGTTGTGACCGGCTAGAGGAGGGGGCATTTTTCAGAGGAAGAGGTGTAATAGAACACGAGGGCATGGATATAAGCTGGAGGGTGGTAGATTCAGAGAAAATGTGCGGAAAAATGACTTCACTGAAAGGGTGATAGATAAGTGGAATATTCTCCCATCTGAGGGGGTTGAGGTAACACAGTAGCACAGTTTAAACATGCTTGGGATAAATATAAGGATATCCTAAATCTCAAACTAATTTAAGGGTAAATAGGGTCTAGGGTCAGTATAGTTTTAAATAAACAACTGGGCAGACTGGATGGGCCATGTGGCTCTTATCTTCCGTCACTTTCTATGTTTCTATGTTACTCTGTGGTTTATTACACTGTGAAATATACCAGGCGTGGCCCCTATGAATAAGGAAATTTAAATAAAGAAGACGTGACCTTACCCAGTTGAGTTGATGCCTCTACCACTGTCCACGGCATGTTCCTTCTCTGCCCAATGATGACATCCAGAACCCAGGGCTTCAACCCATCTGCCAAGATGTCCCTGATTGCTGGGCACAGGTATTTCAAGATCAGGTGTCCAATATTGGGGCTCACGGAGCTGTTTCCTAGTTTGGCCTGTACACAGGAATAGTGACATTTAGCACACAAGATGAACCTGAAGAAAGGATTATTCCTATCTGTTTATTCATTTCAAAGTATTAAACTTTATCATGTATTAATCTACTAAGGATTAAAGCAGTCAATACTATACAGACACCAATTTATAGCTCTCAGAATGTCATGTGATAGTAGAGGAGGCGTGTCCCAGTGCAAACAAAGCTTTGAGAGACATTCCGAAGCCTCTCTTCCAAGACATCATGCGCCACATGACTGCAGTAAAATATCCTAATACACAGATTATATTTGCCTTTGCCATAGTACTGTCCTAAGACACCCTAATGACAACATAAGGCCATGAGAACAGGGAACTTTATATCAGATTACATTATATTATGGGCGAGGATATCATTACCTGATATATTGATCAATAAGGGATTGCTGCAGGTAGAATTTGAGGTCACTGTACGATATGAGCATTAGACAATTGTATCTATACATGACATATAGAGATAATCAATACGTGGATGCATCCTATGGGTATTGGGTAGACAGCGAAACGATACAGTGACATTAATGCACATCCTCTGCATCTATAATGTATCGTGTAACTGGTCTGCTTCCATAGACCTTTGTAGTCTTATCGAGCCGATCGATACTGGAAAGGGATTATGGTCTATAAGAAAACGTCTGTATGTGTAAAGACACGGAGCTGGATCCACCGGATTACCCACCCAGACATCTGTATTAAAGAAGTAAAACACAATGGACTGGATCTAGATACCTGTCCGAAACAAACTGCTTGCGGAAATCGAGTATTTGCACTCAAATGAATTCTGTGTGATAGGAGATCTGTTAGATGGGGCACTCCATTAAATCTGCATGCTTACTCCCCCGCGGAGTTGGGGGTTTGGCGGGATGCAGATGAGGGTGAGTGGGCAGCGATGTGCACTTCTGTCTGTATGAGTGCAGATCCATGCAGAGGACTTCTGCCATCACATTGGACCGGATTCAGGGTTGCTATCGTCACATGGCTTCCGCAAGCTTCTTGTGTGCGCCAAATGTTACGATATGGATCTCTAGACGTACTGAACTTACGTTTTTTTTTCAAGCCCACTAAGCCAAAACAATTACTGTGTCATCCCGTTTTCTAAGTAATCAAATCAAAACAACTTTATAAGGGAGCGGATACATATATTGTATAGTATATTACTGAAGGATTAAATATTCAATATTTCTTTCTCTAATAACTTAGCTTTCTTTTTTTTTTTTACTTTTCTTTTTACCTTCTTTCAGCTGGCTGAAGGCTCCTGGTAGCATGCTGGCTAATAAAGCAGTGACTGGGAGAGGCTGTGCTATGCTGACATGAAAAGTGACGTCACAGTGCAGCCTCTCTCCTGTCATTACCCAGCAAGCCGTGATGAGCTGTAGGGAGAGGCTGTGCTAGGCTGACATGACACAGTGCAGCCTCTCTCCTGTCATTACCCAGCAAGTTGTGATGAGCTGTAGAGAGAAGCTGTGCTAGGCTGACATGACATAGTGCAGCCTCTCTCCTGTCATTACCCAGCAAGTTGTGAAGAGCTGTAGAGAGAGGCTGTGCTATGCTGACATGAAAAGTGACGTCACAGTGCAACCTCTCTCCTGTCATTACCCAGCAAGTCGTGATGAGCTGTAGGGAGAGGCTGTGCTATGCTGACATGAAAGTGACGTCACAGTGCAGCCTCTCTCCTGTCATTACCCAGCAAGCCGTGATGAGCTGTAGGGAGAGGCTGTGCTAGGCTGACATGAAAAGTGACGTCACAGTGCAGCCTCTCTCCTGTCATTACCTGGCAAGTTGTGATGAGCTGTAAGGAGAGGCTGTGCTAGGCTGACATGACAGTGCAGCCTCTCTCCTGTCATTACCCAGCAAGTTGTGATGAGCTGTAAGGAGAGGCTGTGCTAGGCTGACATGACATAGCGCAACCTCTCTCCTGTCATTACCAAGCAAGCCATGATGTGCTGGGCTAGGATGACAGTTTAGTACAGCCTCTCTCCCTGCAACTTCCCTGCTCTGACTGGACAAAACATGCGCCTCCTCAGTGTGTGTGTGTGTGCGCCAAGGAGCCCTGGGGTTCCATGCAGCACAACCTCTGGTGTAAGGGGTTTTATCCAGTAAAAGTGCTGTATACATATTGTTGTGTCCAGTGCAGGTTATTCTGATCACAGAGAACCTACACATGTAATTTGTTAGATTAACAAATGACGACACCCCAAAACAAACCATGAAAGGAAAAAACTTTTAACAAGCGGAAAAACATTTATATGAAGACTGTCATGTATATTATTGCTAACAACTTGTCTCTCACAGTTAGCCATCTTGTCTCTCAGTCAACAATATTGTCTCTCCGCCAGCCATCTTGTCTCTCAGTCAGCCATCTTATTGACAGATAAGAATTAAATAAGTATGCGCAGATTCGAAAAGATACGCACCTAAATGGTGAGGCAACTCCCATGACACTTCCATCCCTCTAACGGATATTAGCTAACTTCCCTGTCCATAGAAGTTGCTTAAGTACATGCAAATCGCACCGTTAATACCCCATTTAAATGCCTTCCCTCTCACCCACTCTTCTTAACTTCCTTCTTACTCATCTCACTAAGAATGGAGTTAAAGTCTGTTCTTAATGGATTCCCGTGCGTAACATCTGGATCTCATGTGTAACTTTGTGTTCCTCGGCTCCATTTTCAAAGAGGCTGGTGCGTAAATGTTAAGATAGGATCCTGCCGTCGGAAGTCCTGTAAATGCAAAGACTAGAGCACTGGCTGCAGCAGCAGAGGAGTTCTGGATCCGGCAACTTATTTCTCAGGCAGCCATCTTGTCCCTCAGACAGCCATTTCGTCTTTCAGTCAGCCATCTTGTGTCATACAGTCATTTTACAACACACACCCTCAGTAACAGAGGCAGAAGTCACGTCTAACCTTTACTCCAGGGTCCCGGCTTGTTCCAAAGTGCGCCACAATGAGATCAACGGCGATATTCACGGCCTTTACGAGCCCTATGAGAAACAGAGATCATGGTTATTCTGACAGCATGTCCAAACCTGAAAAAAGTGCACCCATTAACTACACTGTATCGCTGAACAAAAAAACATCCCAACTATTTACTGGGAGCCCACAAAATACCCCAAGTAAAGGGTACATGGAAGGGTAACTCACCCCTCTTCTGCGAGAGATCGATGGATACAGACTCGGCGCTGCTATCAGGCGACAGGCAGAACTCTGCCGGGGGGCGCTCTGTCAGAGAGAAGTAATCTGGGAAGAAGTCGCTGGAGCTCACCGCGGAGGGTTTACCTGAGGGTAAACACAGGGGGGGTCAATAATAACAATAAACACTAATAATACTAATACTAATAATGGACAACAATGGATGAAGACACTAATGAGAACATTAATCACAAAGTGATAATGTAGAAAACACAAGAAACAGTAGCATACATCTACACCGTGCCACTCATGAATCAATGTAATGATAATGGTTATATATCATATGACATGACATTAGATTTACACTGTGCACTTCATTCACTCATTGCTGGGAGACACTATCAGTATATCATTCATTCCTTGCTGGGAGAAACTATCAGTATATCATTCACTCATTGCTGGGAGACACTATCAGTATATCATTCACTCAGTATATCATTCACTCATTGCTGGGAGACACTATCAGTATATCATTCACTCATTGCTGGGAGACATTATCAGTATATCATTCACTCATTGCTGGGAGACACTATCAGTATATCATTCACTCATTGCTGGGAGACACTATCAGTATATCATTCATTCCTTGCTGGGAAACACTATCAGTATATCATTCATTCCTTGCTGGGAGTTACTATCAGTATATCATTCATTCATTTCTTGGAGTTTCTATCATTCATCCATTTCTCTATGGGAGTTACTATCAGTATATCATTCATTCATTTCTTGGACTTTCTATCATTTATTCATTTCTCTATGGGAGTTACTATCAGTATATCATTCATATCTGGGAGTTACTATCATTCATTCATTTCTTTATGGGAGTTACTATCAGTATATCATTCATTGCTGGGAGACAGGGCTGGCCCTAGCTATAGGCATTAAGACGAGTCGCCTATAGCAGCATCTTGTCTGGGGGGGCACCCCAGGGCACAAAAGAAAACCCAGTTCATCTGTAGTAGCTTCTCCCCCTTGTAAATCAGAGCAGTGCTGAATTTCAGTCCGCTGTCTGCATAGGCACCATTGTACCTCCACTGTGACCCTCTAATTGCAGAGTTGATTTTATGCTAGGGGGCACCAACCAAATCTTGCCTAGGGCACCAAATTGGCTAGGGCCGGCCCTGCTGGGAGATACTATCAGTATATCATTCATTAATTTCTGAGAGTTACTATCAGTATTGTATATCATTCATTCATTGCTGGGAGATACTATCAGTATCATTCATTTCTGGGAGATACAATCACTATATCGTTCATTCATTTCTTTATAGGAGTTACTATCAGTATATCATTCATTCATTTCTGGGAGTTACTATCAGTATCATTCATTTCTGGGAGATACTATCAATATAACATTCATTAATTTCTTTATAGGAGTTACTATCAGTATATCATTCATTCATTTCTGGTAGTTACTATCAGTATCATTCATTTCTGGGAGATACTATCAGTATCATTCATTTCTGGGAGATACTATCACTATATCGTTCTTTCATTTCTTTATAGCAGTTACTATCAGTATATCATTCATTCATTTCTGGGAGCTAATATTGGCATATATCTGCATGATATTCATTCATTCATTGCTGGGAGTTTGAACCAATGTGTCATTCATCATTGCTTGGAATTAATTTCCGCATGACATTCATTCATTGCTGGTAATTCCTATTCACCTATCACTCATTCTGATGGACTCTTCCCAACCCCCCACCCACACCCCCAACACACTGATTCCAAGCAGCCGGTCTGCACCATAGAGCCGTGACTGTAAATGGTTGCTGTGGACACTGCTGGGGAAGTCGAAGAAATGGCTCCGCCTGGCTATCTTCGTCTCCTGCCTCCTGTCCAGACTGCCGGACAGTCCGGCCAGGCCGTGAACTCGCTCCAGGCCCAGGGGGTTACGGCGCCTGTACTCCCTCCACTTCAGAGCTTGGGGTGACAGGTGATTGGCTATAAGGTTCCACAGATGCGGCAGCCAATCAGAGCAGTGCGCAGAGAAGGAGAAAAGCAGAGAGGTGACAGAGGTTAGGACAGAGGTGAAATGACCAGCAGCTCAGTGTCATGTTAGTAGCAGGGGAAGGACATCAGACTCATCATGCACCTTATATCCACGTCTTACCCACATTCCATAATGGTGCACACTCCTGACCAAGGAGGACGTCTCGGTGCACACTGTAGTCTCAATACTGATCACAGTGGTCCCAAAAAAGGTGCACACAAAACCCGCAGGCCGTAATTGTGGAGGTAGTACGTTGGATACAAAAGCGCACACAACGATACCTCAGGATGGGATTCAATTACGAGACGTAGCGTAGGGGCACAGAGCGTCCAGCTCACTGCTGCCACGTGACCAAATTTTTAAATCAGCGCTATCAGATTACATAGCACTTTACAGAGAATATTTCACATTCACATCAGTCCCTGCCTCATTGGAGCTACATACTAAGTTCCCACACACACAGATTAGATTAATTTAGTCAGCAGCTAATTAACCTACCAGCATGTTTTTGGAGTGTGGGAGGAAACCAGAGCACCCGGAGGAAACCCACACAGACACAGGGAGAACATACAAACACCACACAAATGAGGCCTAATCCAGGAATCATGACCTCAGCGCTGTGAGACACAAGGGCTACCCACTGAGCCCTGGTGTGCAAGTGCAGGTTAATACACTGTAGGGAACATTGTATTAAGAGTTTTAAATGGTGCGAGGACTTGTTATAAAAAAAAAAAAAATATGCAAACGATTATTTCTTTCTTACTGTCCAGAAACAGCAACAATTCCATAACTTCATTGTCAAAATCAGCCCTCTGGACTTAGCAATGACCTGGTCATGGTGCCAATAGTTCCATGTGTGTCCCGATCCGTATGGGGGTCCGGATGTTGTACATACAGTCTTAAAATACCGACAGTAGCTACTACGCATGTGTAGTAACTATTTTACGTAATGTACGTATAATTTTGTTACGTAGATTGCGTATATGCGGTCTTTAAAGACCACATATATACGCAATCTACGTAACGAAACGATACGTATATTACGTAAAATAGTTACTACGCATGCATAGTAAACATAGAAAGTGACGGCAGATAAGAGCCACATGGCCCATCCAGTCTGCCCAGTTGTTAAAAACTATATTGACCCTGGTCCCTATTTACCTTTAGTTTGAAATTTAGGATACCCTTATATTTATCCCAAGCATGTTTAAACCATTCTACTGTGTTATCCTCAACCACCTCAGATGGGAGAATATTCCACTTATCTATCACACTTTCAGTGAAGTCATTTTTCCGCACATTTTCTCTGCATCTGCCACCCTCCAGTTTGTATCCATGCCCTCGTGTTCTATTACACCTCTTCCTCTGAAAAATGCCCCCTCCTCTAGCTGGTCACAACCCTTGATGTATTTGAAAGCTGCTATCATGTCCCCCTCTCCCTTCTCTGCTCCAAGCTATACATGTTTAGTTCCTCTAGCCTTTCTTGGTATGATTTGTTACAAAGGCCATGGACCATTTTAGTTGCTCTTCTTTGCACAGTCTTTAATGTATTTGTCTTTCTGGAGATATGGCCTCCAGAACTGAACACAGTATTCTAGGTGAGGGCGTACCAATGATTTATAAAGGGGCATCACTACTTCTCTCTTTCTGCTACTAATTCCTCTTCCTATGCAACCAAGCATCTGACTTGCCTTTCTCATTGCTTTGTTACATTGCTTGGCTACCTTTAAGTCACTGGAAATAATGACTCCTAGATCCCTTTCCTCCTCGGTAGCTTCTAATGTAATGCCATTAAGGAAATATTGAGCCTTTGGGTTTTTGTGCCCCAAGTGCATGATTTTGCATTTGTTGGCATTAAACTGCAATTGCCACACTCTTGACCATTCCTCCAGTCTTCCTCAATCATCCCTCATTTTCTGTACCCCACTTGGCGTGTCACCCTGTTACATAACTTTGTGTCATCTGCAAAAAGGCATATTTTCCCCTCAATACCACAGGCAATATCACCTATAAAGATATTAAATAGCACTGGTCCAAGTACAGAACCTGGGGTACTCCACTGGTTACCTTACCATCCCCAGAAGAGATTCCATTTACTACAACACTCTGTTGTCTATTCGTAGATAGTAGCTACTATTGGTATTTTAAGACGGTATGTACAACACGTACGGTGTTGTGAATCCGGGCTGGGGTGTGGTTGTCTTAGCACGCCCTTACTGTACATTTACTGCGTGACTCCTCCACAAAACATCCTTCTGACCGCAAGCCGCCACAGTTTGAGTCACGTTCTTAATGAACAATTGCTAAGTTTTCAGTTCTGCGTCTGTGCACTGAAAAACGTCACGCCAGCTTGTGTGCCCTCAACTCCGGATTGGGGCCACTATGTACATGTTAGGGAATTTAGAGTGTGAGCTCTGAGCGACAGGGACTGAAGTATGAAAAATATTCTCTGTACAGCGCTGTATAATAATACATCACAGGCGATATAATGGGGACACTGAAGTATCCGTCATCATGGAACAAACAGGAATGTGTCCAGGATTTCATAAACACATAGGACCTGATTCACACTTAAGAAGCTGCGGCTTAAGTGCGGTGAAATAAGAAATGATCTACTACGCAGTAGCTCCTTTATACAATCTATGTACCTTTTAGGTACGTAGAGTGACTACATACGGTCTTTAAAGACCACGCGTGGAAGCTTAGGCAGGAGGAGGTGTGCCAAGGCAGCCTCGGAGAGGAGGTGGTTGGAGGGAGGGATGTAGATTAGCCGGGGACGGTGGGAAGAGCCATTCTCTGTGCGGAGTTTCATTCTTAAGAAGGAAACTCCACACGGTTAGATAAGGCAGCCCTAGGGCATTAGGTACCTAGAAACGGGGTCCGGGTTGGGGGCTGGACGGGTGATTTAGGTTCGGATCTGTCGGCACCTAACTGATTCTTAAGTGTGAATCAGGCCTTTAAAGCCATGTAAATGGAAGTCAAGTCTATGCAGTTTACAGACACGATTAAAACATTATTAACCAGAGAAAAGAGGTTGGAAAAAGCCAAAAACAAATGTAATCATTCAGAATAAAGGAAATGTTCATACCATTGACTGGCCGGGACGCCATGATGTTCTCAGAGAGTTGTTTCGCTTTCTCCTCCTCGCTCTGTCCATGTTGAGCCACCTCATGGAGGACGGTGTTTAGCAGGGGCAAAGTACTGATGGGGGGCAGTCCGTGCTTAGGGACCTGCACGCCCGGCTCCTTGTGAGGTTCTCGCTTTACTACTGACCTTTGGACCTCAATCTTGGGTGACACCTCGTACTTCCGGGTGGGTTTAGCGGCTCCTGGTAAAGTGGTCCCTCTGGCCATGGAGGCTCTAAACGGCAAGAGATTGGCCGACATGGGGCAAGAGCGGCTCCTAGGAGGTTGGTTCTCCTTGGCTTTTTCTGGAGAAGGAGAGCTAGAAGAACCAGAGTCCATGCTCTGAAAGAAGGAGGCATTGCTTCTAATTGGGGAGTAACTTCCAAGAGGCGATGGTCGAGTCGTATCCGGAACTTGTTTGGTTCCCGGGTCCTCTTTGACGTTTGCCAGTCCTTCCGAAGACCGTTTCCCCACTACGTTGATCACTTTCACTTGGCTATAGCCTGCCTCTGACTGAGTGGCCAGCGAGACAGGTGCGGAGGTCTGTGATTCGGACACGTTGTGCTGGCTGGATGAGCGGCTGGACAATCCGTAGAGCTGGGAAAGGCTGGAGGTGAAGTGACTGTGCAGGGGGCGAGTCTTAGGCTTGCTGAAATGATGCTGGAACACAAATGGCTGAATCGGTAAGGTGGTCGGCCGCTGGTCTTTGCTGTAGCGGAAAACTGGCTTGGCTTCGGCGCCCATGCCTGCGAGACAGAATTTCGTTAGGAGTCAGAGAATTTTATAGCATAAAAATAACCAAAATTGTAACCTGGCAAAACCACATGGCGCCGAAGAGGGCAAGATGATATTGTGTGCACTACAGGTATTATCTGAGTGTGTTTTACTACCTACCAAAAACATAGGGCTGTATTCACACCTAAGAAGCTTCTGTGTAGCAGGTCATTTACGCAATCTACGTACCAGTTAGGTTAGTAGTTTAGTAGGTTAGTAGTTTAGTTACAAAGAGGTGTGCTAATGCCTGCACAGTAAGATAAGGTAGCCCTATTGCACTCTTAAGTGCCACAAAGTACCTAATAACAGGGAAAGCAATACAATACAACAAGTTGTATAAACAGCGCTAATATTATGTGTAAAAAATAATAATTCAATGATTGGTTCTGATAAATGACATATAAACAGCAACCTGATATCAATACATTTATTCAAAACATAAAAAATACATAAATGGAGCTAAACAATTAGCAACTCAAATTCACCAAGATATTTCCAGGAATTTGGAGGAATACAGAGCATAAACTCCAAGGATATCAATTATGTCCGCTTTTAGTTCCAATGCAAATCGGAGATAGAAGGTGATATTAAATGGACAACAGTAGGCAATTGGTATATTCAAAACCCCAATATAACAGTGCAGATAGCAGCTCCACGTGTAAACCCTCTTCCGCGTTTCGTCTGACCGGCAGACTTTTTCAAGTCTGAGAGACTGAAACGCGTAAGCGGGTTCACACGTGGAGCTGCTATCTGCACCGTTGTATTTGAGGCTATAACGGAGGTGTTGATTCACAGAAATAGGAGATTTGTGGCATGGACACTGAAGGAGGCTTGTTCACTGACTTTGGAGGGTGGCCACCCATTGTTCATCTATTTTGATCCAGCTGACGGCACTAGCGGCATATAAGGAAGACGGGGGGCTCTGTTTCATCTCCTGAAGATCGGGTAATACTCTACCTTCATTGCCCCATTACGCACAGATACTATACCGATTTATTTGGATTTTGAATATACCAATTGCCTACTGTTGTCCATATAATATCACCTTCTATCTCCGATTTGCATTGGAACTAAAAGCAGACATAATTGGTGTCCTTGGAGTTTATGCTCTGTATTCCTCCAAATTCCTGGAAATATCTTGGTGCATTTGAGTTGCTAATTGTTTAGCTCCATTTATGTATTTTTAATGTTTTGAACAAATGTATTGATATCAGGTTGCTGTTTATATGTCGTTTATCAGAACCAATCATTGAATTATTATATTTAATACATAATATTAGAGCTGTTTATACAACTTGTTGTATTATATTCCTTTCTTCTTAAAGGGAGAGTAGCAAAATCTCCCAAACAGCTGCTTTCTCCTTATCAGCGCCAAAAGGTTTTCTTCTCTTTTTCTATACCTTAAAACGGGGGTGCGCACGCCAGATGTTACGCAATGGATCTGCTGGCGTATGGAATGCAATTCCATACGCTAGGAGATCTGAGCGACATGGCGGGGTCATCCCCTCCCGCTCGCTGAAACTCTGCAAGGTGGGCATGGTGACCATTTAAAATTTACAGTCTGGGCTTGTCTATAGACTTCTATGTGGATCATCAGTCACACGGACCACTGATCCACACGGGAGACTCAAGGTTGGTCTATTGCAGTGTAACTGTGGCAATGTCTGTACGTGAGAGGGAAGTGACAGACTATCAGACCTCCGTACGTACAGAACACACACATTTAGTTTGAGATTTGGGATATCCTTATATTTTATCCCAAGCATGTTTAAACTCTTCTACTGTATTACCTCTACCTCCTCAGATGGGATGGGATGGGAATTGTCTGAGTATCTGTGGACAGTACACACTGGTGAGATATCTGCTGTATGGTCTGTGGACAGTACACACTGGTGAGATATCTGGTGTATGGTCTGTGGACAGTACACACTGGTCAGATATCTGCTGTATGGTCTGTGGACAGTACACACTGGTGAGATATCTGCTGTATGGTCTGTGGACAGTACACACTGGTGAGATATCTGCTGTATGGTCTGTGGACAGTACACACTGGTGAGATATCTGCTGTATGGTCTGTGGACAGTACACACTGGTGAGATATCTGCTGTATGGTCTGTGGACAGTACACACTGGTGAGATATCTGCTGTATGGTCTGTGGACAGTACACACTGGTGAGATATCTGCTGTATGGTCTGTGGACAGTACACACTGGTGAGATATCTGCTGTATGGTCTGTGGACAGTACACACTGGTGAGATATCTGCTGTATGGTCTGTGGACAGTACACACTGGTGAGATATCTGCTGTATGGTCTGTGGACAGTACACACTGGTGAGATATCTGCTGTATGGTCTGTGGACAGTACACACTGGTGAGATATCTGCTGTATGGTCTGTGGACAGTACACACTGGTGAGATATCTGCTGTATGGTCTGTGGACAGTACACACTGGTGAGATATCTGCTGTATGGTCTGTGGACAGTACACACTGGTGAGATATCTGCTGTATGGTCTGTGGACAGTACACACTGGTGAGATATCTGCTGTATGGTCTGTGGACAGTACACACTGGTGAGATATCTGCTGTATGGTCTGTGGACAGTACACACTGGTGAGATATCTGCTGTATGGTCTGTGGACAGTACACACTGGTGAGATATCTGCTGTATGGTCTGTGGACAGTACACACTGGTGAGATATCTGCTGTATGGTCTGTGGACAGTACACACTGGTGAGATATCTGCTGTATGGTCTGTGGACAGTACACACTGGTGAGATATCTGCTGTATGGTCTGTGGACAGTACACACTGGTGAGATATCTGCTGTATGGTCTGTGGACAGTACACACTGGTGAGATATCTGCTGTATGGTCTGTGGACAGTACACACTGGTGAGATATCTGCTGTATGGTCTGTGGACAGTACACACTGGTGAGATATCTGCTGTATGGTCTGTGGACAGTACACACTGGTGAGATATCTGCTGTATGGTCTGTGGACAGTACACACTGGTGAGATATCTGCTGTATGGTCTGTGGACAGTACACACTGGTGAGATATCTGCTGTATGGTCTGTGGACAGTACACACTGGTGAGATATCTGCTGTATGGTCTGTGGACAGTACACACTGGTGAGATATCTGCTGTATGGTCTGTGGACAGTACACACTGGTGAGATATCTGCTGTATGGTCTGTGGACAGTACACACTGGTGAGATATCTGCTGTATGGTCTGTGGACAGTACACACTGGTGAGATATCTGCTGTATGGTCTGTGGACAGTACACACTGGTGAGATATCTGCTGTATGGTCTGTGGACAGTACACACTGGTGAGATATCTGCTGTATGGTCTGTGGACAGTACACACTGGTGAGATATCTGCTGTATGGTCTGTGGACAGTACACACTGGTGAGATATCTGCTGTATGGTCTGTGGACAGTACACACTGGTGAGATATCTGCTGTATGGTCTGTGGACAGTACACACTGGTGAGATATCTGCTGTATGGTCTGTGGACAGTACACACTGGTGAGATATCTGCTGTATGGTCTGTGGACAGTACACACTGGTGAGATATCTGCTGTATGGTCTGTGGACAGTACACACTGGTGAGATATCTGCTGTATGGTCTGTGGACAGTACACACTGGTGAGATATCTGCTGTATGGTCTGTGGACAGTACACACTGGTGAGATATCTGCTGTATGGTCTGTGGACAGTACACACTGGTGAGATATCTGCTGTATGGTCTGTGGACAGTACACACTGGTGAGATATCTGCTGTATGGTCTGTGGACAGTACACACTGGTGAGATATCTGCTGTATGGTCTGTGGACAGTACACACTGGTGAGATATCTGCTGTATGGTCTGTGGACAGTACACACTGGTGAGATATCTGCTGTATGGTCTGTGGACAGTACACACTGGTGAGATATCTGCTGTATGGTCTGTGGACAGTACACACTGGTGAGATATCTGCTGTATGGTCTGTGGACAGTACACACTGGTGAGATATCTGCTGTATGGTCTGTGGACAGTACACACTGGTGAGATATCTGCTGTATGGTCTGTGGACAGTACACACTGGTGAGATATCTGCTGTATGGTCTGTGGACAGTACACACTGGTGAGATATCTGCTGTATGGTCTGTGGACAGTACACACTGGTGAGATATCTGCTGTATGGTCTGTGGACAGTACACACTGGTGAGATATCTGCTGTATGGTCTGTGGACAGTACACACTGGTGAGATATCTGCTGTATGGTCTGTGGACAGTACACACTGGTGAGATATCTGCTGTATGGTCTGTGGACAGTACACACTGGTGAGATATCTGCTGTATGGTCTGTGGACAGTACACACTGGTGAGATATCTGCTGTATGGTCTGTGGACAGTACACACTGGTGAGATATCTGCTGTATGGTCTGTGGACAGTACACACTGGTGAGATATCTGCTGTATGGTCTGTGGACAGTACACACTGGTGAGATATCTGCTGTATGGTCTGTGGACAGTACACACTGGTGAGATATCTGCTGTATGGTCTGTGGACAGTACACACTGGTGAGATATCTGCTGTATGGTCTGTGGACAGTACACACTGGTGAGATATCTGCTGTATGGTCTGTGGACAGTACACACTGGTGAGATATCTGCTGTATGGTCTGTGGACAGTACACACTGGTGAGATATCTGCTGTATGGTCTGTGGACAGTACACACTGGTGAGATATCTGCTGTATGGTCTGTGGACAGTACACACTGGTGAGATATCTGCTGTATGGTCTGTGGACAGTACACACTGGTGAGATATCTGCTGTATGGTCTGTGGACAGTACACACTGGTGAGATATCTGCTGTATGGTCTGTGGACAGTACACACTGGTGAGATATCTGCTGTATGGTCTGTGGACAGTACACACTGGTGAGATATCTGCTGTATGGTCTGTGGACAGTACACACTGGTGAGATATCTGCTGTATGGTCTGTGGACAGTACACACTGGTGAGATATCTGCTGTATGGTCTGTGGACAGTACACACTGGTGAGATATCTGCTGTATGGTCTGTGGACAGTACACACTGGTGAGATATCTGCTGTATGGTCTGTGGACAGTACACACTGGTGAGATATCTGCTGTATGGTCTGTGGACAGTACACACTGGTGAGATATCTGCTGTATGGTCTGTGGACAGTACACACTGGTGAGATATCTGCTGTATGGTCTTTTTTTTAACTGCATTCAGGTTACAAGGATGTTGAATTTATTGTACAGTGGTCGGAAAGGATGCAGTCTGTATTGTATGGTGGCCTGTATGGTATAGCGGTCACTGGGATAATGTCGGTAAGGTATGTGTCCCTAAGATATATGGTCTGTATTGTGTTGCAGTGTTTAGGATGAAATGGGAATTGTATAGTGGAGACTAGAATGCTGCCTGTATTGTATAGTAGCGGCTATAATTTACTTACTTTTATTGTGTTTACAAGATAGTGTTTTATGATGCTTACATGGATACTATACTATAGAAACTCTGGTGACAAATTGTTAAACAGGTAGGCGCAAATTTAAAGTTTGCAGGGAGGCGCCGAACACCCTAGCACCGGCCCTGTCCCTGGACATGCACAACGAATGCAACAATTTCTGATACTTGCTTTCGAAGTGTCACATCCAAACGAAGGGTCTGAAATAGGTTGCGGATTTACGAAGCCGTGGGAAAGGAAAAGTGGAGATGTTGCCCATAGCAACCAATAACATTCTAGCTGATATTTTCTAGTATGTAAAAGGAAAGTGAGAGCTGGAATCTGATTGGTTGCTATGGACAACATTTCCCAGCTTTCATTTCTCTACTAAACTCCTACTATGCCCCTGGAAACCCAGAATGGATACCCAATCCAGTCAATCCGTGATAGAATAGTAGTATTGATGTACAGGGCTTCAGGACCAGACAGCCTTCCCTGCATGTAAAATAAATCTAGTTATTAATACTGTAATTATTTGCACTATGTGAGTTTGCATATGACATCGTCTACACACCATGCAATGTCTGATATAATACTCTGATCGCCGGGGACATCGTATAGTGACCACACGCTGCCCAATAATCAACCTACAGGGATGGATTGGGAACTAAGAGTGGTCCTAGAAATATTTCAGCAGGAAATATTGCAGCCGGAGGCCACACATGGACGGGATCAACTTTAGGCAGAGGCTGGGTACGTCACAGTATAACAAAAGGTTTTTAGTGACCTCTATACAATACAAATAGCATCCTAGTGACCACAGCTCAATACAGAGAGCATCTTACTGACTACCACCAAATACAGAGAGCATCCTAGTGACCACAGTATAATAGAGAGCATCACTATGGCCGCCACTAAATACAGAGAGCATCCTAGTGACCACAGCCCAATGCAGAGAGCATCCCAGTGACCACAGCCCAATGCAGAGAGCATCCCAGTGACCACAGCCCATTGCAGAGAGCATCCTAGTGACCACAGTACAATACAGATAGCATCCTATTGACCACCACCCAATGCAGAGAGCATCCTAGTGACCACAGTATAATAGAGAGCATCACTGTGGCCGTCACTAAATACAGAGAGCATCCTAGTGACCACAGCCCAATGCAGAGAGCATCATAGAGACCACAGTATAATAGAAAGCATCATTGTGACTGCCACTAAATACAGAGAGCATCCTAGTGACCACAGCCCAACACAGAGAGCATCCTAGTGACCACAGTACAATACAGATAGCATCCTAGTGACCACCACCCAATGCAGAGAGCATCCTATTGACTGCCACTAAATACAGAGAGCATCCTAATGACCACAGCCCAACACAGAGAGCATCCTAGTGACCACAGTTACATACAGAGAAC
Source organism: Limnodynastes dumerilii (assembly GCA_011038615.1). Classification (NCBI taxonomy): domain Eukaryota; kingdom Metazoa; phylum Chordata; class Amphibia; order Anura; family Limnodynastidae; genus Limnodynastes; species Limnodynastes dumerilii. The sequence goes on along the minus strand of WWET01005567.1, from coordinate 6,842 downwards.
ATCCTAGTGACCACAGTACAATACAGAGAGCATCCTAGTGACAACAGCCCAATAGAGAGAGTATCCTAGTGACCACCACCCAATACAGAGAACATGCGCACAACCTTCTTACGCTAGTGTAGTGCCTTTACAACCTTTAGTGCGGAGTGCACGAGGCGCGCACTCCCCACTACGCTGACCCCGGGCGCACCTAGGTCTGGATCCGGCCCATCCATCTTAGTGATCACCTCCCATTACTGTAAACAAGAGAGGGACTGATGAGTTGCCTCAAAGTCCCCTGTCCCTATCAGGAGAATTCCCTGTAAGTCCTATGGCCAATCCGCTCTTGGATACCTCCGCAGCCCCCCCCCCCCCCCCCCCCCCCCCCCATCAAATCTATTAGGAGCAGCCCAGCAACAGTCAATCACCCTGAGCCATCCAGCTATTAGGCCAGTACATTCAACGGCCCATTTTATCCGCATTGTGACAAACCGGCCGGCGTAACCCTCTCGATGCCACCACTGCCTGAACGTGATATAAGCTCCCGTTATAAGGGGCCCGCGTGCGCCAGGAAAGCGGATTCTCCTGCTCCTTGTTTTGGCTGCAGCCCAGATTCTCATCTCACCCAAAAATCAGTATTCAAAGCACACAGGTCACAGAACAGAAGCCGCAAAGGCTTCCCGGGAACTTCACAAGGCTTGTAATAGCTGCAGACTAATCATCAGGATCCTCCAGACTAATGGCTGCAGGGATTTTACACTGTGAAACCACACAGCGCTTTGATATGCTAAGTCAGTGTCTTCATCAATCCCCCAGCACTGTCTAATGCGGCCCTGATCTTCCCGTTATAACCCCCCCATGGGCCGACGTTATCCCTTATTCTTATTAAGTGTGTGATCCATAGGTGCGGATACCTAATTCCCCACTCCCCTCCCCTGCCAGGCCCACTTCCGAGTGCCATAGGGCAGTGTTCCCCAATCTCAGTCCTCAGGACCCCCTAACAGTGCATGTTTTCCAGGTGTCACTGCTGGAGCACAGCGTGTGTTCATTACCAACTGTCACATTTTAAAAGCTCCACAGGTGCTGCTCATTATATCACTTGTGATTCTTTAAGGAAACCTAGAAAACATGGACTGTTAGTGGTCCCTGAGGACTGAGGTTGGGGAACACTGCCATAGGGCACCCTTAACCACCCGTGCGTATTTTCCCTCTTAAAGAGGGAAAAAACGCACGTAGATTCCCCAGCCCTCCCTCCCACTTTACGAAACTAACCCCCAGCACACCCCCTCTTACCTTAGAAACTACGTGCAGTCTTTAAAGATAGTTAATAAGTAAAAGAAGGTTAATATCCGTACTGAACCCCCTACACAAATTGCGTAGTCTATATGACTGCGAATGCACAGTGGCTGCGTCCGGAATAATACGCACCTAAGAAGCATCAGCTTGTTAGGTGTGAATCCGGCCCACGATTCTGAACATACTGGGGCCGAGGTGAGTGTACACCAGCTGATGTTACGTATCTTGCACTGCTAATATGATTTATTCAGCGTGCTTGATGCACTGCCGCATTCAGATCAGAGCGCAATTTGAGCGGCGGCTTGCATTCTGAGGGCCGTGTTGTTGAGACGCAGTGTTGTGTATGGTGCATGTGTTTAATTCATTAATTCATACAGTAATAAAAAATAATAATAATCATTTTTTTATGTTTTTATTAAAAATGTAAATGATTATATGCAATTGTTTTGTGACATTTACTATTTGACAAAGGGGCTTGCATTAATCGCAACCTCCATTCAGCATTACACCAGACCCTCCAGCATGACCCATTCCGATAGGTAAGTGCAGGGTACAAGAATGTGTTTGAAAGGGTTAATGGCTGTTACCCACAGAACAGAAGCTTCAGGTGTGGTGTTTATGCTGTAAAGCAACAGAAAGAGGAATTTACAGGAAAATATGAAAATATTAAACATTTATTTTTTTATTCTACTCTAAAAAATAAACAGCAACCACACAATACACTGGCAGCCATTCCATCTGTTTAATGTATTTTGCTGGACAATAATCAAGCTGATGGGCACTACATTTTTCAACCCGGATCACACACACACACAAAAAAACCTGATTGGAAGGATTAGTTTGCTGTTGCTATGGCAATAGTAAACATATCACTCGCCACCCATCACACTGTCAGGGCAGACCCAGGTCTCAGAATTTCCCAGATCAACCCAGCAGTGTGAAAGGGATCATTCCAGGGTCTGTGATATTGCCAGGAAGGTGATGTGAAAGTGGTACCAGGAGATGACGTGGCTGCATAAAAGTAGCCAGCTGCCCTGATCACTAGGTACAATAGTGGGCTTATGTGCTCGCTTCCTTGGAAAAAAATCAGGGTTTTGCACTTTTCTATTCTTAATGTGACAATGATATTATATAACAATCTATGTTTTGTTTATGTCCAGGCACACACATACATAATAAGGAACACTGTAAGCCACGCGTCCTGTAATGCTCATTAGTATCTTTTGAAAGGACATTTCTATTGCAGAATTCTTGTATTACAGAAAAGTGTCCTAGGGCCAGATTTATTTACTACGGAAAAGGAAAAGTGGAGATTTTGCCCACAGCAACCGATCAGACTCTAGCTCTCAGTTTCCTATTACATACCAGAGAATGTTTGCTAGGATCAGGGACAGTGTATGGGAGTGTGATATTATACATGGGTCTGGGATCATGGCCTGTGTATGGGGATTAGGGACTGTGTATGGGGATCAGGGACTGTGTATGGAGATCATGGCCTGTGTATGGGGATCAGGGACTGTGTATGGAGATCATGGCCTGTGTATGGGAGTGTGATATTATACATGGGTCTGGGATCAGGGACTGGGTCTGGGATCAGGGACTGTGTATGGAGATCATGGACTGTGTATGGCGGTGTGATATTATGCATGGATCTGGGATCATGGACTTTGTATGGGGATCAGGGACTGTGTATGGGGATCAGGGACTGTGTATGGGGGGGTGATATTATACATGAGTCTGGGATTAAGGACTGTGCATGGGGATCAGGGACTGTTTATGGGAGTGTGATAATATGCATGGGTCTGGGATCATGGCCTGTGTATGGGGATCAGGGACTGTGTATGGGGATCAGGGACTGTGTATGGAGATCATGGACTGTGTATGGCGGTGTGATATTATCCATGGGTCTGGGATCATGGACTGTGTATGGGGATCAGGGACTGTGTATGGGAGTGTGATAATATGCATGGGTCTGGGGTCATGGCCTGTGTATGGGGATCAGGGACTGTGTATGGGGATCAGGGCCTGTGTATGGGGATCAGGGACTGTGTATGGGAATGTGATAATATGCATGGGTCTGGGATCAGGGACTGTGTATGGGAGTGTGATAATATGCATGGGTCTGAGATCAGGGACTGTGTATGGGAGTGTGATAATATGCATGGGTCTGGGATCAGGGACTGTTTATGGGGATCAGGGACTGTGTATGGGGATCAGGGACTGTGTATGGGTATCAGGGACCGTGTATGGGTATCAGGGACTGTGTATGGGTATCAGGGACAGTGTGTATGGGAGTGTGATAATATGCATGGGTCTGGGATCAGGGACTGTGTATGGGGATCAGGGACTGTGTATGGGGATCCTGGCCTATGTATGGAGATCAGGGACTGTGTATGGGAGTGTGATATTATGGATGGGTCTGTCTGGGATCTAGGATTGTGTAATGTTCATATTGAGCCCCATGAGAGCTGATGTTTCTCAGTAACCAGAAATTGTCACTAAATAAATAAGAAACAAACTCAACAAACAACTGCACAAACACCCTGTTGTTCAATGAGCTGAACTGATTATTATTATCATTATTATTATCATTATTATTCGTATCTATATATTCTCATTACAAGTACCAATGAGAGGTTTTTTTGTGGCTGTTTATTAACTTTTTATGGCTCTATTTGACCCTCATGGGTATAATGGATGTTTACAATATGACATTATTTTAGGGTTGACGACTCTCCCAGAATATCTGTGAGACTCCCAAAATATGTGCAGACAGAACAGAAAAATACACTTTGGTCTCTTTGGTCTTGTTAATCAGCTGCAGTGTCACAATGTACTTTTATCTTCCCTATAAAGATAAAGCAGTCAGCGGATCCTATTCACAGTCTCCACAATAACACTGAAAGTATTTATTCCCTGACAATATAACATCAATCAATAAATACCGATGCTGACATTTTTACAGAGAAAGTTTATCTGGCAGCACTAGACACACCCATGGGTGGAGCTTTTCACAGGACACACCCCTTTGGTGCAGCATTTGCACAATCTAACAAATTTTTATCTGCAAAAGTTGGCATCCCTGCTTAAAAATCACTTTACTTCTAGCGTAGAGATGTGTGCGATGTCTCTATCAGAGTCACCTCTAGGGGGCAGAGTGATTCCTTTCCCTTACCCCTAATGTTTTAGACCTACACAGGAACATGCATTATATAACTGGACTGGACTTACACATGAATATGCATGAAATAACTGGACTTACACATAAACATGCATTATATAACTGGACTTACACATGAACATGCATTATATAACTGGACTTACACATGAACATGTATTATATAACTGGACTTACACATGAACTTGCATTATATAACTGGACTTACACATGAACATGCATTATATAACTGGACTTGCATTATATAACTGGACTTACACATGAACATGCATTATATAACTGGACTTACACATGAACATGGACTTTATAATATGCCCTAGCCTAGACCAACACAGGAACATGCAGCATAACATGGACTTTACAGGAAGTGCATATTCACCATACAACAACGTTTACACAGGTCCTTGCTATGTATGTCAGGCCACGTGTGCTGCTATGATAGGTATGTAATAAGAATGTCTGACTGGGGTGCGGTCCCTGCTCTCTAATGACACAAACAGCTGTCTCTGACTGACAGATAAACATGTGACTCCTTCCTCCTGCACGTCACTCTCCGGCATTCTACACACACGGACATGACAATGGTGTATGCTATATAAAGACCTATCTAGTTATCTATAATAAATGCTTCCACGTATACACAGCATGTATTCCTTCCCAGACACCGACACAGAAAAAGCCCAAGGCCTCTAATTACCACAGAGAGAGAAGCCATCATGGCTGACCAGTGATCTTCCTGGACATAGAGGGGTTAACACTGACCTGATCTCTGCCAAAGATCATTACAGACAAGGGATGAAATAGAGTGTGACTATGCTTTACCTGAGAATAATACCATACTTGTATGCTGTATAATGTATATCCAGTATAAAATACAATGTATATCCAGTATATAATACAATGTATATACAGTATATAATACAATATACATCCAGTGTCACTATAATATAATGTATAACCAGTGTCAGTATAATACAATGTATAACCAGTGTCAGTATAATACAATGTATAACCAGTGTCAGTATAATACAATTTATAACCTGTGTCACTATAATACAATGTATAACCAGTGTCACTATAATACAACGTATAACCAGTGTCACTATAATACAACGTATAACCAGTGTCATTATAGTATAATGTATAACCAGTGTCACTATAATACAACATATAACCAGTGTCACTATTATACAATGTATAACCAGTGTCACTATAATACAAGGTATAACCAGTGTCACTATAATACAATGTATAACCAGTGTCACTATAATACAACGTATAACCAGTGTCAGTATAATACAATGTATAACCAGTGTCACTATAATATAATGTATAACCAGTGTCAATACAATACAATGTATAACCAGTGTCACTATAATACAATGTATAACCAGTGTCACTATAATACAATGTATAACCAGTGTCAGTATAATACAATGTATAACCAGCGTCACTATAATATAATGTATAACCAGTGTCAATACAATACAATGTATAACCAGTGTCACTATAATACAATGTATAACCAGTGTCACTATAATATAATGTATAACCAGTGTCAATACAATACAATGTATAACCAGTGTCACTATAATACAATGTATAACCAGTGTCACTATAATACAATGTATAACCAGTGTCAGTATAATACAATGTATAACCAGCGTCACTATAATACAACGTATAACCAGTCACTATAATACAATGTATAACCAGTGTCACTATAATACAATGTATAACCTGTGTCAGTATAATACAATGTATAACCTGTGTCAGTATAATACAATGTATGGCTAACAGATAATGAGGATTATATGTTCACGCAGGTCTATTTAGGAAATGATACTCCTCACACAATAGTTATTTTAGGTAATATTGCTCATTAAGATTTTTTTGTAGATGAGAAGGATATTGTTAGGTTTAATAGAGCAGATATGAACAGGAAGAAAAAATAAAATATAAACACTTAGGGCCTGATTTAATTGCCTGCGAATATGGGAAAAAGTGCTTAGTGCCTATTCCCGTCTATTACAGTAAGTAAATTTGTAATTTTAATGCGCATCTCTATGTGGAGCGCATTAAAATCCCTGATGTATATTCGCCGAAAAAGCACCACGATTGGGGATCGGGGGCAATAAAATCAGGCCCTTAACTATAGATATAAGTCCACATTAATCAGGGCAATAAAATGTAAAAGTAAAAATGATGTGACTTGGCGCTATGTAGGGTAAAGAGAGGTGGTAAGCACACAGAGAGGCACAATTATATAAACAAGGCGTTACTACCCAAGAAAACACAGATTATGAATATAATCAGCACTAATGGGGCAAATATTAGGCAGTTAAGATAAAATATTTAAAGTTTAATCATATAAAATAGTATAGTAGAT
>WWET01005566.1:28762-90970 GCA_011038615.1 Limnodynastes dumerilii | reverse complement strand
GTTTTGGATACGGGGGGACTGGAGCCATATGATGGGGATACTGGTGGGCTAGAGGCACATGATGGGGTTACTGGGTTGACTAGAGACATGTTGGGGATACTGGGTGGCTGCTAAGACATGATGGGGATACTGGGGGTTGGAGCCATATGATGGGGATACTGGGGTGCTGGAGACACACTTACAAGTCTGTAAATATCTTGTATTGTGGTTACAAATGTTTTTTGTTTTCCAAGGAGGCCTTTTTTAACTGCATTGTGGTTACAAGAATGTTGAATTTATTGTACAGTGGTAAGAAGGATGCAATCTGTATTGTATAGTGTTCTGTATGGTATAGCAGTCACTAGGATAATGTCTGTATGATATGGCTGTCACTAAGAAATATAGTCTGTATTGTGTGACAGTGATTAGGATTAAGTGGGAATTGTATAATAGAGACTAGGAGCCTGTTTGTATTGTATAGTAGTGACTATGATTTGCTTTCTATATTACTATATTTACCATAATGCAAACTTGTTAACCAGGCGGTTAAAGTTTGCAGGGGGGCGCCAAACACTCTAGCACTGGCCCTGAGTATTGTAAATAATTATCTTTTAATCAGTATGAATACAAAATAATTTTTGAATGCACAAACACATTTTACTAAATATATTTTTACTATAATGTGAAAACATTATTTCAAATAAAATACATTTGATTGACAAGGAGAGAATTACATGATGAAGTGCAGTACAGCAGTACTGTTTACTTAGTAAATCAATAAACTAAGTCAAATAAAGACACAACACTAGTCATTGGGTCTAATATATTTATTGACTATATTAATTAAAATTATTTATTGAATTAATTTTAACTTTAACTACTTAAAATTAAAGGGGACCAAATGAAACAGATACATTGTACAACAGTAATACTCAACATATTATATAATCAACGTATTTAAACAGGACCCTATTCTGCCCAAGCAGAATAACTTTTGGCGCTTCTCCTTCCACTTTGACACAGCCATAACATTGGAAGAAAAAAGAGATCCATGCAGAACGAATCTCATCTAAGGTCGATCCTTAAATATGACAGAAAAACCTTATCAACTCCTGCATGCTGCCTCGGTTCAGCCTCCTCCTGTGACAAGGAAAAAATGATCAAGCAACATGTAAAAACACAATGAAACTGCTTTTAGCCATAATGGGCCGTATGCAGAGCTCCGGCCGCATTGCTACCTATATGCTCTACTGCGCATGTGCAGTAATTCTGTAACGTATACGCAATATACGTTGCAACAAGTAACGTAGATTACTTTACATAATTACTGCGCATGCGCAGTAGAGCATATCGGAAAACTGTCGGAGCTCTGCATACGGCCCAATAAAGTTAAATAATATAAGAAAGTACCAATACAGGGAGGGAAAGGGGGTGGGGAATTCCAAGGAAAAGAGAGAAAACCCTTCCCGTCAAGATGCCTTATGAGACCTTCCAAGATCCCATCCCTAAATTTACACAACCAACCAACATATCCTTGGTAAGTGGGACCACTGGGTCCGGCCCACCCAGTGAGTTTAATATCACTATGGGATAAATACTTAACCTTGTGTTTTCCAAGTTGCTTGAAAACGTGCCCAACTATTATATAGTCCTTACACACTAGGAATGACAATCTGTAACTATTTCTCCCAACTCCATGTTGTGGCAGATGTTTGCATTGATTCATGTTGTCCTGGAACTAATCGTTTTCTCAGTTCTGTACGTTTACGTGTGTAAGTGAGTGTCATTCTTATCTCTGGATTCAGTCTATAGTGCAGAGGCGTATCTAACGTGGGTTTTGTAGGGCTCGTGCCCTGGGCGACAATGATGCCCACCTGATGTGGGTGCCATTAGTGCCATCAGAGTCCTACAATACTCACTTTAACTACCCACCTGTGCTGTCCTGCACTATTACCGCCACTATTGAAGACAGAGGCACCTGGCTGCGGTGCTGGTTTCTTCAATGTGACCTCAGGTCACGTCAGCGTCTTCCAAGCAGAGAGGGAGCGCTGCCGAGGAGGACAGCAGAATGAAGAAGTTAAGGTAAGTAAAGGAGGATGATTATTGGGAGATATGAGTGGGATTATTGGGAAACATGAGGGGGTTATTGATAAACATGAGGGGGATTATTGGGAAACATGAGGGGCGTCATAAAGGAGATTATTGGGACATGAGGGGGATTATTGGGAGACATGAGGGGAGTCATGAGAGGAATTATTGGGAGACATGAGGGGAAGTCATGAGGGGGATTATTGGGAGACATGAGGGGGAGTCATGAGGGGGATTATTAGGAGACATGAGGGGGAGCCATCATGAGGGGGATAATTGGGAGACGTGAGGGGAAATTATGAGGGGGATTTTAAGGGAGACATGAGAGGGAGTCATCATGACATGGATTATTGGAAGATGGGGAGACATAAGGGGGATTATTGGGAGGCTGGGGAGACATGAGGGGGATTTTTGTGAGGTTGAAGAGACATGAGGGGGATTATTGGGAGGCTGGGGAGACATGAGGGGAATTATTGGAAACTGGGGAGACATGAGGGGGATTATTGGGAGGCTGGGGAGACATGAGGTAAATTATTGGAAGCTTGGGAGACAGGGGGGAATTATTGGAGCGGGAGAGACATGAGGAGGATTATTGAGGCTGAAGGGAGACATGAGGGGGTTATTAGAGACAACACATGGAGTATGTATTGAAAGGCCTGGGTGAAGGTTTCTATGGACACTGACATCATGGCTCTTGTGTACCAGCTCTTTTCTTGGGATTGCCGTGATTGCTGATGTCGTTTGGCCATCACTTCCTGATATCGATTGGCTTCAGAATGGCAGCTGTAATGCGGACTTAGTTGGCAACGGCATGGTAAGTATTAACTTTAAGCCTGGGCTTCCTTTGTATTGTGGTTACAAATATGTTTTCTGCTCTTTATGACACAAGGAGGGGTTCTAGTGACTGAAATTCACCTAGATGAAAGGAAGGGGCGGGTGCCAGGGCCTGGGCTCGATACTCTTAGATTTCTGACACAGGTGGGCGGTCCTGTAATTGGTGGGCTGGGCACAGGGACAATCTACTGTACATGTCTGTAGATTCCCCATGGTTCGCTTACTCAGTGTGACTTACCCTAGTTACGCCCCGCTATAGTTCATATAAAAGCCAGACATATAAATATATATTCATGTGAAATCACTGACTCTTGGAACAGACCCTCTGTACGTGTATAAAGACTTATTGCTGTGAGCCAGGGATTATGGCAAATCCTAAGAGAAGCCTCAGATATTTTGGATTAATTTTCATTAATTACTTCTGCACACTTTCGCAAAGTCATTTCTGCACATATAAAAATATCTGGAAATGCCAGCTTTGACATGTTGCAATGAGCTTGTAAATAAAGGTAATCTGCCTTCAAAGCCAGCATTTCGATGTATTTATATGTGTTTAGAAATGATTTGGTGAAAGTGTGCAAGAGTGATTAATGAAAAATAACTTTAAATATCTCTGAGGCTTCCTGAAGGACTTGCCATAATCCCTGGCACACAGCAATAACTCTTTATACATAGAGAGTTTGTTCTAAGTCTATCCCAAGAGGCAGTGATCACAAGAACACACACACACACACACACACACACACACACACACTGTATATATATATTTAAATGTTCTGCTTTTATCTTCACTATATGTTTCAAACATTCTCTTCATTTGCTGATTAACCATCAACCATCCATACACATTATGAATTAACCCTATGATTTCACCAGCCAAAGCAATATAAGCTGGCTGTTCAATGATACTTCGTGTGTGTGTGTGTGTGTGTGTGTGTGTGTGTGTGTGTGTGTGTGTGTGTGTGTGTGTCAGAATGTACAGTAAGCAAGCACATATATGAATTAATTGATAACTATTATTTCAGATTTTTGGAGTGTGTTATAGCTTGTTACAATTGTGTAAGATGTGCCCAGTATGATATGTACACGTCTTTCTTTCATTACATGTATTGTTTGAATTTAATACCAAGATGAAATGTAATGTGCTGTTCACCACCCCTGGCTCTCTGCCTGTATGGCAGGGATTAGGTAAGTGAAGGGCTGACCCCTTCCTCAGTTCTGTATGTTAGAAGTTACATTAGCATAACATCTGGTGCACACATGTGCTGAAGTTACTTGTCAGGAGACTTACACGAGAGACTTACATAAGTCCCATGACTTACCAAATTCTAGATCAGGTTCCTGGTGCTTAGTCTACTCACTGCAGATTTTTTTTTTACCAATTGTTTTAAATCCATATCCCTTCCTTCTTGTATTTTTATATATTTGAGACATTTTCATGCAGATTTATACCCCCTACCAACATGATTTTGTCATTCTGTTCCAATTTATTACATGTGTGAGTCCACTAATATTTATTATTAATGTATCCCAATCAGTACCCACCTCCCCTCCCCAAATAGCACACCAAACAGTATACCATACCTCTTACAGTGCCAAGTCACACCCTAAATTTACATACACTGGTTTTGAATCTAGGTCTATAACTTCGTAAGAAAACCTACATGTATGCAAACATGATTCAAAATTAATATAATTATTGGCTGGTATAAATCATACTATCACAAGATAACTGAATTCACAAATTATTTCACTAAAAAGTTAGATGAAACTTTTCTTCCAATATATAATACATCTGTGATAACATGTCATTCGCTGTGTGATTTTATGAATTATGCAGAATAGTAATTAGCCTTAATAACAGCAATCCATTTTTCTTGCATATTTTAAGTAATCTTAATAGATATGATAACAAAGGTTTATTTTCACAAAATGTTCAGTATTTTTTATTGTCATCTTATGTATTGTTGGACCAGATCCAGAATGAAGTAAGTCAGTTGACTTATGCAAGTTCCCTAGACTAACATCGGTTATGCCAAAGGTTACGCCAGCGTAACTTCTAATGTACGGAACGGTGGAAGGTGCCTGTCCTTCATTTACGTATGCCTATTCCCTGCCATATAGGTGGGCCAGGGGCAATGAACAGCAGTTTCACATGGATCTGTATCAGGGTTCTGAACACAAGAGTTGGGGGGGGGGTCTGGATCAGACCCGTTGTTACTAAAGCAGTGTCACGATCTGGGTATGTGTGGGCAGGGCCGTCTTAAAAGAATTGTAGGCCTGGGCAAAACAATGCACAGGGGCCCCTACCCACCATTGCCTTCTTAATAAATATAGAAATACTTGTTTTTAACTTTGACGAAAAACACAATTTATAACATAAAAAAACTGCAATAAATATTACCCTATATTTCCCCAAATATTAAAACGACATAAAAATGACTACTGAAAGGTTAAAAATATGCAGAACTAGATCCCTCTTTCAGTAATTCCTATCTCCAAATACGTTATTGAAGGATTATAAAAAGAAAATCGGTATTTCCAGACAGATAGACACTTGTAAGAGACTTGTTCACATACTTCTTTGGGATTAGAAATGCACAGGAGGGAGGAGCTAGAATAGGAGGTCATGGATGACAAGCCGCAGACACAAGTGCAGGGTATTACGCATGCTGCAGAATAGGGGAAGATGTTCTAATAGTGGAATGGCATATTCTTATGTTTAAATAGATTAGGCATGTTCATAATTCAAGGCATCTTTTCATGGTCTGCACAATAAATAGCTTGTCAACTAATAACTCTTATGACATACAGAGTTTTATTCTCCTCATTATTAAGTGCCTGGTTTTTGGCCTGGAGTAAAGCATAATGAATGTAATAACTCATAATTGTAGTAATAATGTAAGAGCTAATGTATAAGGAAGTGAATAACTGTGAATTTAACCAGTAGAGGCACAATCTTACTTGATACCCCCAGGACAAGATGTCAACTAATGTACCATTTACTAGTAATACAGTATGACAAACTCACTGCCCCAGATATCATACCCGTTTCATACACAGTTAGGGATTCTATTTCTTGATAATTGTTAACTTTTGTTTAGAATTTCAACATTCACTAAACGTACCTGGCCTATGCATCTCAGTGGAGTGTCTTCTGCAGAGCTGTCAGGATCTTCACCATCACTGTGCATGCAGGAGAACAAGTGGAGATGTGCTGAATCTCACAACCCTTACCTTGTCCTCCTTGGCTTCTATGTCTCCCCCATCAGCATCAGACTGCTTACGGGTGCGCCGCTCAGACCGCTATGCAACATTGGGAGGAGCAGCCCAGCGGTACAGAGTATGCTGGGCTGCGCTGCACTGCGGTCCCACCGGTCCGGTACTGGTCCATCTGGAAAAGGTATTTTCAGCCTCTGCTACAGCCCATGCAGAAGTACATTCAGAAAATTCAATTTCTGAATGTAATTCTCCATGGGCTGCAGCGGAAGCTGAAAAAGCTTTAGGGTTAAACTGGGCTAAAGGGCCCCATGGTGTGTTGGGCCCTTGGGCAGTAGCCCAAACTGCCCAGTCTTTAAGACAGCCCTGTGTTTGGGATCAGTGGTGGGTTCTGAGAGGCGTGTAGGATGACTGGCACCATAGTGAAAGCTGGGAGGCTGGTGGTAATGCTTGTGGATAGGAGGTAGGCAGAACTAAGTGGACCAGGACAGTACAACGGACTGCTGGACTGGACTGGATTGCTCCAGAGACTGGACTGGACAGCTGACTGCTTTACTGGACTGGATTAATCCAGAGACTGGACCAGACAGCGGACTGCTGGACTGCTCCAGAGACTGGACCAGACAGAGGACTGCTGGACTTTACTGGATTGCTCCAGGGACTGGACTTGACAGCGGACTGCTGGACTGGACTGGGACTGTCCAGAGACTGGACTGGACAGCGAACTGCTGGACTGGATTGCTCCAGAGACTGGACTAAACAGCAGACTTCTGGACTGGACTGGATTGCTCCATAGACTGGACTGAACAGCGGACTGCTGGACTGAATTGCTCCAGACACTGGACAGAACAGCGGACTGCTCGACTGGATTGGATTGCTCCAGAGACTGGACTATACAGCGGACTGCTGGAGAGCAGGCAGGCTGGTGGCAGTAGTGTAGATAAGCTGGAAGCTGTAGTGCAGGTAAGCTGGAAGCTGTAGTGCAGGTTAGCCTGAAGATGTATTTCAGGTAAGCTGGAAGCTGTAGTGCAGGTAAGCTGGGGACAAGACAGGCTGGATGCAAGACAGGCTGGGCTGGATGCAAGACAGGCTGGAACCAGGCAGCTTGAGTAAAACAAGTTGTTCTGGTATTGAGGGATAAGTGCACAGGATTTAAATATATGATGGATACAACCTTCTAAAAAAGCGCTAAGGTAAGTTCTATAAACAGCAGCTTCTAAAACCAGAAAAAAGTCCAAACAATCTCTCAAAAAAATACAGTACTATAAACAATTCAGGTAAAGAAGGCAGCGTAAATTAATTATAAATATATAAAAAGGTAAAAGTATTAAATTAAATTAATAAAAAAGGCATACAGTAAAAAGGTAAAAAAATAATTGTTCAGATAAAAAACAAGGTCCAAATAAACAAGTCCACTTAAAGTTCTGTGTGTGTCAATATTCTTCCATTGTTTCTCCAGAATTAGGTCATAAGTCCAGGGAATACATGTGGGTAAAAAGAATTTATAAGTGTGAATTCCCAGATATACACATTATTAACATCACCCACTGGATTAAGTAAATATGAATGCCATCAAAATAGGGGTTAAAAATTAATCTTTACTGATATATAAAAGAAAAAAACACATAAAATACATAAATAAATAACATATAAGGAGCAGATTCTCCTACCAAGGGGGAGACATGCTACAGGACCCTGGCTGGAAAAGGGGGGACGTCCAAAGTTCAGCCTAAGATTGAGAGGATCCTACAGCAAGCTGCCACAAGGAGTAGAGTCTGTCAATATCCCTGGATACTTAACATGTTTCCGGCTTGGCCCTTTCTCAAAAGTGTTCCAGGTAGTGAACGGAATGAGGATTTTATGAGAATCCTTGTGTGGCGTCATATCCGGTTAGGTCCGTGGGAACTTCTGACAGGAGTAGCGTTTCCGTTGGCTTGTCCTTACCGAGATCTCAGATGGGAGGTTATGATCGCCTAGAGAACTATTCCGGCGTCCGTAAAAAAAACCAAAAAAAACCCCGCCCACTGTATGCCGCTATTACTACTGTTACATCGTGGAGATACTATTCATCTCCGGTACATATAAAAACAATTTACATATTCTGAAGAACATATCTAATCACCATAAAGAGTATATTGCACAATATTAACTACTCGTTAAGCTCTCATAAATGGTCTTAGATACGGCTCACATTCGCCTATACAGAAACTTATCCCATAGTAGATCGGGATATACTTGCAGGGTCAATGTTATGTCTATACAGAAAAACAGCGATATTGGGCCAGCTGAATATGCCCAGGATTTTGCATATATCTCGGGTATCAGAGGGCAACAAGACATAAAATCACAGATAATTAATTCAGCAATATAAAACCTTAATGGGGAACTAAGATACTTTACGACTATGTACATGTTAACTCAATTATTAGTAACATGTGGGAAGTGTTTTAACAATCAAGGATCCTCCATTATCAATTTGTATTACACAGGGTCCTATACTTGTATCCGATAGGTATAGCAAGCTAAGTCCTCTCTAGTAACAGTGGGTTAATATGGGACCCCTAATATAGCGGTAGTAACATATTTTACATACTGCTAGTTCTAAACACATTTGAAATAAAACCTGCAACCAGCAAGGTATCAGGTAGCCCGACGTATTAAAGATAATATATAAGAAGGTGGAAAAATCATGGTTACCAGAAAAATATAAAAAATAAATAAATGGTGAAATTCATACATGAAACACTTTTACATGAAAAATTACTATAATACAGATGACAATATTAAACATTCTTATTGATAAATATATATGTCCCTACCAGTGGAAGTGAAACAGGGACATATGTCAATGTGATTCGGAATGCATACGCGATACGTTTGGTGAGACAATACATTATGAAAGATGCATAAACATCCGTAATACTCACAATGTTTATATTGGTGAACATTTAGTGAAAGTGAATAATAAAAGGGAGGAATATAATAATATTCCAAAATACGTATGTACCATAGTGATCAGGAATATATTAAATATCCCTTATGTGATGGAGACAATATCTCTCATTAGACTATGATATAAAAAACTGGATAAGGTGCATGAAAGACATTAAAATGTGCATATGAACATAAATAACCATATGAACATAAAAGTTATAGGGGGCATGAATGTGCCCTATTAGGGGGCTAGTACTAACAAATAACTTAATATGAGAATTAAAACCAACTATTAAAAATTTCTTCGAGGATATTGAATTCTCAAAAGTCACACTTTTGGAACAAACCAGAAAAAACCCATATGCATTCTGGTTGATCTACAACGGGGAAGGTATTTAAATAATTCTTTTCAAACATAAATAATACTGGATTCATGACTAAGTCCACACAGGTCAAGGATTCCGAGGAAAAAAGGGTGAAGAGAGGGATCAATAAAAGCCAAAATTCAACCGTTAGGCTAAAATTTAAATTAAATTGATTAAAACCTCCTTCTAAAATTCATTTTTTTTTAAATGAATAAAAAGGGTCATACCATAGTGGAAATTACAGACCTACCTTTGGAGTAAGGAGTTCACCTACGACACCCGGTATTCTCTTGAAGTCTACCATCCAGATACTTGCCGGGCCAAAACCTGTATAGCTTCCAAGATCGGATTAATATATATGTCCCTAACACTGGAAGGGACATATATATTCATCAATAAGAATGTTTAATATTGTCATCTGTATCATAGTACTTTTTCATGTAAAAATGTTTCATGTATGAATTTCACCATTTATTTATTTTTTATATTTTTCTGGTAACCATGATTTTTCCACCTTCTTATATATTATCTTTAATACATCGGGCTAGCATTTATCTTCTTGTTTGTATGTATGAACCTGCAGGTTTTATTTCAAATGTGTTTAGAACTAGAAGTATGTAAAATATGTTAATACCGCTATATTAGGGGTCCCATATTAACCCACTGTTACTAGAGAGGACTGAACTTGATATACCTATCGGATACAAGTATAGGATCCTGTGTAATACAAGTTGATAATGGAGGATCCTTGATTGTTAAAACACTTCCCACATGTTACTAATAATTCAGTTAACATGTACACAGTCGTAAAGTATCTTAGCTCCCCATTAAGGTTTTATATTGCTGTATTAATTATCTGTGATTTTATGTCTTGTTGCCCTCTGATACCCGAGATATATGCAAAATCCTGGGCTTATTCAGCTGGCCCAATATCGCTGTTTTTCTGTATAGACATAACATTGACCCTGCAAGTATATCCCGATCTACTATGGGATAAGTTTCTGTATAGGCGAATGTGAGCCGTATCTAAGTCCATTTATGAGAGTTTAACGAGTAGTTAATATTGTGCAATATACTCTTTATGGGGATTAGATATGTTCTTCAGAATATGTAAATTGTTTTTATATGTACCGGAGATGAATAGTATCTCCACGATGTAACAGTAGTAATAGCGGCATACAGTGGGTGGGTTTTTTTTGTCTTTGGTTACGGACGCCGGAATAGTTCCCTAGGCGATCATAACCTCCCATCTGAGATCTCGGTAAGGACAAGCCACCGGAAACGCTACTCCTGTCAGAAGTTCCCACGGACCTAACCGGATATGACGCTACACAAGGATCCTCATAAAATCCTCATTCCGTTCACTACCTGGAACATTTTTGAGAAAGGGCCAAGCCCGAAACATGTTAAGTGGCCAGGGATATTGACAGACTTTACTCCTTGTGGCAGCTTGCTGTAGGATCCTCTCGATCTTAAGCTGAACTTTGGAAGTCCCCCCTTTTCCAGCCAGGGTCCTGTAGCACGTCTCCCCCTTGGTAGGAGAATCTGCTCCTTATATGTTATTTATTTAAGTATTTTATGTGTATTTTTCTTTTATATATCAGTAATGATTAATTTTTAACCCCTATTTTGGATGGCATTCATATTTACTTAATCCAGTGGGTGATGTTAATCTGGGAATTCACACTTATAAATTCTTTTTCCCCACATGTATTCCCTGGATTTATGACCTAATTCTGGAGAAACAATGGAAGAATATTGACACACACAGAACTTTAAGTAGACTTGTTTATTTAGACCTTGTTTTTTATCTGAACAATTATTTTTTTAACTTTTTACTGTATGCCGCTTTATTAATTTAATTTAATACTTTTACCTTTTTATATATTTATAATTAATTTACACTGCCTTCTTTACCTGAATTGTTTATAGCACAGGATTTAAATAGCCCACCCAGTGCACTGATTGGCTAGAGGGATCATGTGTGCTGCAGAGGTAATATCCTGCTGGGAATCACATGACAGGAGGCAAGATGGCGCCACCCGTGCACCAGAGGATAGTGGTGCAGGTGCCTAATTCCCAGACACTATGCTGCATACATGCTGCAGTGGACACCGTGCAGGAGGCTGCCACTATTGGGCATGGAATCTCTGAAGGGCTGGAGAGCGGGCATTACGTGGAAGAACCCCTGACAGATGGCTCCTGGTCAGGTGAGTGCAGCGGCATCTGCCGCTGAGCATGACAAGCAGTACTGCCTTACATAATGGGACTGTATTCACAGCGGGACGTTTACCTATACACGTGCAGCTGGAGTTGGAGCCAGGAACACGGCAGTTCAGCAGTCTTCAGTTCGTAGGTTCACTGCACAGCGGGTGGCCTCCGCTCTGTGTTTAACATCATCTCACCTACGGAAGAGCATCGCTCTTACCCTGGACCTGCTGTCTACGCATTCATTGGGGCAGTGAGTACTCCAGAGGCAGCATACCTTTTGCAATCACCTGAAACACAAATTGCACTTAATAGGAGGGGACTACAACACAGACCCGGGAGCTGGGTAATCGCTCCTATACGGATATTGCTTTACAAGGGACATTGTTCTCAATAACGGACACCATCCCCACGGCTTGTGGCAAATACACCTTTGCATATAGTGTGAACTCTGAGCCACTATCAGCACATTATTATTGGGTGGTAACCGTTTATTACTACATTGAAAAAATAAATTTTCCCCATCTATTGCCGGATTGGTGTTTCAATTCATTCTATTTCTGCTGCCTACAGTTTATTTGCTTGCTTTTGCCCTGACATATTTATGCTCCTGGTCTCCTACCTTGCACATTTTTAATGTACTATGTGTATTTATATTTTTTAGTTATATGGTTGTTTTAGTGTTATTAAAATTGTTATTTTATATACCTCTGCTCGGTATTTATTGCTCACTTCAAAACTGGTGAATATATCCTAAATTATTATTATTCTATGGTTTACTATTCCATTTAGTGCTGTGGTATATTTTCTGTCTCTTTTTTAAGTGCCAAGACAACACCCATGACACTCCCCTCATACTTAGCAGACTTCCACCACCATAGTGCAACCTTATCTCTCCATGCGTATATTTTTGCTTAAGTTGCTTAGGTACGTGCATACATTCTTAACCTTTAATAGGCCATTTAAATGCCCCCTCACCCACTTTCATGTAACTTCCTACTTACAGAGGACTGCCACGCCCCTCCGTATGTGTCTCACTAAGCATGGATTTTAAGTCCGTGCCTAATGGATTTCCGTGCCAAAATCCTACATAGCTTGCATTAAATTGTTTTAGAACGCATGTACATCTTAACCGATCCTAAAAAATACACACAGATAAAGCAGCACTTTCTTAAGTGTGAATACGGTCCATGGTCACTAATACATATTGACATTTTATATAGAAAGTAAATACTACTTAGAACGATATGTATTAACTGATTATCACTTATTAATGAAGGTACTGCTATATCGTCTGATTCAGGGTTCCATTCTCAGAATATCCTGTAGTAACTGATAGGCATGGTATGGTGCTACCATTTCAAATTCTGAGTGTAAATACTGTAGTTTTTATTTGTCCACAATTCAACAAATTTTAATGTTTGGAATACAAAAATTCAGCAAAGCAAAATTCAGAAAGTTCACTTGTCTCTGGCATCTAACAATGCATAAACACAACTTCATTTCAGCTTTCTGATTAAATATACAGTGAGTGAAAATATATTCGGTGAAAAATGTCTGTTATGAAGCACGCGTTGCAAATGTTACAAAGGCAGTAAAGATATAGAAGAAACTAGTATCAATTAGTGGGAAATGTGTTAGTTATATGTATGAGAAAACACATTAGATGGGTAAGGTTATTCAGTACGGAGCAAACTCTAATAAAAGAAAGTTGAACAATTATGTTTTTTAATGCAAGTGTAATGAAACATTTTTGTACATAACTATTTATACTATAAACATATAAATCGCATTCATTTGTTTAAAGCAACAACAATAGTTATGTCACTCAATGTTATATTTTAAAAGAAATTGTGTAACTTACAATCTTTAAATTTAAACTTAGTTTGATATGTTTAGTTTGCATAACTTACTATTATCTTTGCATGTAAGTGGAATGACCCTTCCAACAGATAAGGTGTGCTTTGGTATTACAGTGAAGAGTATAGGCATGACCTCTCTTGAACATTGATTCAGACTTCCACACCACCATAACTTTTTATTTGCAGAAGTCATATATGTTAAGGCAAGACCTGTGTATCACAAACATTATTGGAGACAAGGGGGTAGATCCAGAACTCCGCTTGCAATACGTTTACTAGCGTATTTACGCGTGCATGCCTTCTATACACTCCCCTAGGCACACCACTTGAATGTACGTACCTTGACCGATTTCCGCTTTTCAAACCCTACCTTAACTTTTGGCCATGTAATCGCTATCGTCCGCTAACATACGGATGGGCAATGCGGACTTACACAGCTAAGCACGCCCATACTGTACACTTTAAATGAAAACCCCAGCCTACATTACGTAATTTAGATGTACTTTTGTCTAACGTAAAATTGGCACGCCCACACGTACGAATTTAGGCAAATAATATGTGAATGGCCAATAAGCTCAGAGCTACGTTACGTAGCGTGTCATCTGTCGTGCATGATTTTACGCGTCCATCAGGCGTAAATTTGCACAGAAGCGTATTTCTGGATCTGGGCAAAGTACCTTAATGCCCACTAGACAGATCATGAAGGTGCTACAGTGAGCAACAACAAATTATGGTGCATACTGGGAGTATTTCACAAAATAGCAAACAGTATTTAATAAAATGGCCGCTGGATTTCAGTGTTAATTGTTAGGCACAGTGGTCCGCTTCCTAAATTACAAAATTATAATTTCCACTTTTTTTTTTATTGATCATTCACATTGGATCACGCCCTATATTGCACTGTGTCTGTAATACCAATGTAACCTATTTCTGCTTAAGATTGATGACATTTCTGACATTTTTTAAGGGGCGGGGTTATTGTACAATTGTAAGTGAACATGTCTTGGTATTATAATGTACAGTATAGGTGCCAACCGCCTGCCACCATTTTGTACTCACATGAGTCAGAAAAATGAAGGCCGGGCCTAACTATAAGAAGTCCACTGTTGAAACAAGTGGTGTTCACTCAAATGTGTGCGTATAGCAGACTGGTGATTGTTGCTCTTGGATCCAATTATATAAGAATTGTAACTAAGGATCCAGCCAAGTATTATTAAGCCATATTTGGTTTTATAAATCCAGATGCTAATCTACAATAATTGTATATTTCTTGAAGGTTTTGAATTCATGCCAAGAGGCAGACAAATTTGAGGTGCTCTCCATAATAGATGGGTCATGTATTATGAAGTGCCCTAAATAACAAATTCCTTGTTAACTAGACATTGGCTACATAATAAAATACTATGTTGTGTCCTAATTTTCAACAGTGTTGCACTATTCAGTAGCCTTGGTATTGTTCTACGGCGTGTTATTCAAAGGAAATCAGTAATGCTTATAAAAATAACTAGCACACAGATTATTTATTTATGCTTTATTCATATTCTATAAATTCTTCAAGCATGCATTGACTGATTATTGTAGCCTGTATACATTTGAGCTGTATTTATTGCTCCAGAAATAATGTAAGCCTTGAAGCAAAAACCATATTCGAAAAATATAGAAGCAATTACTTGGCTGAATATCGCCCCCACCCCAAAAACACACACACACATACACACCTACCTATTTATAGTCTAGTAAATAAACTGTGGCTATTCTAATGCTAAATGAACTCAGTAAATTCTATGAACTAATGCAGAGCACTAATAACATAAGACTGGAGCCAAACGTTTCTGCTTTGGGATATGTGATATGTGAATGCATAATGAATGGGTTCCGCTATTAGAGACCCACTGTATCCACACATCTGAGAATAAACACCCCTGACACTCTCCTTATACAGATGGACTTCTGAGAGCTACCTCATTTTAAGTTGTCTGATACATGAGTGTAAAATATTGGCATGTCAGTTAATCCCTAAAATGATTATATGTGGGTATGTAGCACAAGAGATCTGCATTTACAAGTGTTGATGATTCCTAGAATTCTAGTAATAATGAATAAAAATACTGAATAATAATAGTCTTGGAAAAATAAATCCTTGATGCCAATCACTCAATTAGTAACTGTGTAAAATGTAATCCCATACCAAAGCAGATAATATGTTGATAGCTGCAATCGCTGTGAGAGGAAGACCCTGGTGTTCATCTGAAGTTTCTTCAGCGTCTGATATGGAGAACCAAAGATCACCTCTGCTGGCACCGGACTGATATGTTTCAGGCCTCTGTTAGACTTTGAGAAAGAACCACGGAGGCCTGAAACACGTCAGTCCAGTGCCAGCAGCATGGTTTAATTGAAAATAATTTTTGACATTTACAATACAATAAGGTGCTCTCATTAGTCAGAACGGCCATTTACAGTCAGCATTTCACTATACTACCCTGCATTTGTGCATTGTATTTAATCATGTAGATGCATTGCGCTTAACTGCTGTGTGCATGTCCACTACATGCTGCATTTGCTTGCAATCCAAAGCCACCCTTTCATGTGCTTTTGGATAGCATGCAGTCTGCTTTTTCAAACGCATCTTTGGCATGCGCAATGCATGCCACATTACAGGCGCCTTTGGATTCAGCTTCAGTGTGTAACCAGCACTATTGGCAGATTTGGTTTATTGCACAAAAAAAACTTTAATTTTAACATTGCCATTTAGGCTTCAGCTCCATGCAAAATACAATGGGCCTGATCCAGACTTAATTGCTAAATCCATACGTTAATATTCTGCACGCAGGAGAACAGGGCACTACCCTTGCTTATCCAAGGCCTTACTATATGATTTAAATACCAATGCCCACCCACCAGGCGTATCTTGTATGTATGATGAGTGGGTCCATCTCCCACACAGAATTCTGACACGGTCCAATGCAGAATTCCATGTACTGCGCAAGCACTGTACAAACTGACAGGTGATTTCCAAATATGACGTATGGAAATTGCCTGTCGTTTTTAAATTGGGATATCTGCCCATGGTATTATTATGACCAAAATTGTACATTCTACAGAAAGTTCTTGGGAAATGTTCTTAACTAACTTACTATTCTTTATAGATATCACTTTAGACATTGGTTCTGTGACTGTAATGTTTATTCATGATGTCAGTTCAGTTATTCTTGCAACATATCTGCCCTAGGAGTTACTTTATACAACTCACTTGAAAGTACATTTATACTTAGTCAAAAATATAGAAAATCAATAAAATTGAATATTTTTGTTCCCTATGTCATCTGTAATGTCAGTAGAAAATTCTATCACCTGAATAAATCTTGTTTCATGTTGCATGCAAGCAATTCTTTCAGAATTCTATTCACAAACTGTTTTATATCGTAAGCTTCATTCTCTGAGGAGTTTGTTTCTAAACAGTGAGTGCAAATAGAAATTGCACATTGTTTTAAGAAGAATATCTGTTGATACCAATCTCTTCTAGAAATATACACCATGTGATTTCTCTAACATTTAAGGCTAGATGTTTTAAACTGCAGAATAGGAAAATTGGAGATGTTGCCCATAGCAACCTATCAGATTTTAGCTCTCACTTTCCTATTACATACTAGAGAATGTCAGCAAGAATCTGATTTTTTCCACTTATTCTTTTTTGCAGCTTTGTAAATCTAGCCCTATGTCTTATTTTATTTAATGGTCTACCAAAATTTGGAATTGTGTAACTAAATGAATGCTGACTGTATATAAATGTTCACTCTTTCAATTTCTTAATTTTGTTAGTTAAAAGCTGCATATTCCATACGAAGAGAACCATCTCAAAATAGGGTAGCAAGTTTATGGAGCGGATTCAGAGTTTGGGAGTAAGGGCAAAACAGGTGCAAGTGTACAGCTCGGCTAAACCATTTTGCAAAGTTAGGGGAGCAAATTCATTTTAAATATTTTGCATGCAGGGAACTTTTTACTTTTGCACATATAACTCATATACTTCATAGCTTTATGTTTAGTCTATAAATTAAAATTGAGCTAAGAAACTTCACCTCTCAATTCTAATTCAGATTTAACAATTTAAAATTGCTTCCCCTTGCAGTTCATCATGGTATTGCTCAGGTCTACACTTGCACCTAATAAAAAAGGTGTAAGTGCAGCTCTGAATCAGCCCCCATATCTTTTAGCTAAGCTATCTGTTAAGTACACATCCAATTATTTGGCCAATTCCTAACCATTCGTTGTATCTTGATTGGGTTTAATGAATTTCCTCGTAAAATCGATCAATGATGGCAGACAAATGTGGGTAGTGCATGCACATGTACAAATGCTTGTTCAACTTTTATCATATTCATCCTAGCAGCATAGACAGTTTTCTGTACAGTGCTTATATAGTCACCATTTTATTCAGCAGATGGTTATGATAGATGATGAGCTCAGATATTCTGTTAAAGGCCCGGATTTAGAGTTTAAGCAGATCTACTCCGGATCTGCTAAAACATACTATTCAGAAGTGCGTGTTTCTAAAGAAACCTCTGAATTGGCCATAGCAAATCTGGCTTTAAAAAAAAAAAGCAGTAATAATCTTGTTTCAAACGTGAATTCCCACGATTGGCAAGGTTATAAATATGCCCCAATGATAGTAGAACTGTCATTAGTGCCAGGATGTCCTGCTAGAAGGACATGTGTAGCGATGTGTCAAAAGGGGTTGTTTTTTTTGCCAAGACCTTCCCCCCCTGGATTAAAAGCTTAGAAGACTGGACCCCCAGTTAATTATTTTTTTTTATTGTAATTTTTTTTTTAATTTTTACATTAATATGGCCAGCACTATAGTTTATGATTTTTAATATGGGGGCAGTTCTATAGTTCTTGTTGTTCTCAAAGTGCCAGCATTCCCTGGCATCCATGGGTATGCTGGTGCTTGTAGTTCTGCAAGCATCAGCATGCCCTGTCGGGCCGGTATTATTTATTTCTTTATGTTGTAGTGGTGGGGGGGCAGCAGGGGAAGGGATTTATTTATGTAAAATGTTGTTTTTTTTAAGCACTGTTCACTGTTTTTTTTTTTGACTAATTTACTTTTTTTAGCTTTGGTAAGCTACTCCTTATGCTTACACCATCCCAGGGATGGTGTAAGCATGCGGCTTGTTAAGCAGCCACCGGACAGCCCTGTACGGAATATTTAAATGAGAAAAACGCCCCTTTTCTCATTTACATATCGTGGAACTCACAGTTCCACAGGCACAGTGCTGTCGGATGCACAGACAGATGGATGGGTACATCTTTCTGTGCACGCTCCCGATCTGAGCATGCACAGTGCACATTTTTGCCGCGTTTCCGCCTGAAAAAAAGACGGAAGCGCAGCTCTGAATCCAGGCCCATATCTTTGTTTCATATGTACATTAGAGTTAATCTAGGAAACATCACCTCCTAATTATTCTATTTTGATTGGCCAAATCACTTAAACATATGTGGGCTGATCCAGAGATGCACTTATACCTTTTTTTTCGTTGTCAGTCCCCGGTCAGAAAATCTTCTTTGTGAAACAGGGACATCCGAAAATTCCTTTTCGAATGTCCCTATTTCGAATACTGCACACTTTAGAATTTTTATTTTAGAATTGGTGAGTATGACGCTCGGCATACTCACCCATTTTTATTCGGAAGGTCGCCACCGATACCCGCCCCTGCCGCCGCTACCGTCGGACCGCAGGGAAAGGTGAGTAACCTCTCTGGGGTGCAGGGGAGGGAGGGTTAGGGTCAGGCTGCAGGGGAGGGAGGGTCAGGGTTATTTGAAATAATTAATTGAAATCCCAGCCAGTTCGAAACTGGCTGGGAGGAAATGGCCCTATCGAAATAGGACCGTTCTAAGCGGGGACCCTTACCCCTTTTTTTTTACGTGCAAGCTTAGACATGAGCAATACCTTGTTGAACTGCAACGGGAGGAAAATTTACATTGTCATAGCAGAATTATAATTGAGCTCAACTCTAATTTATAGATTAAACATAAAGCCATACAGTATTTGAGTTCTATGTGCAAAAATAAAGTATTTTCCCTGCATGCAATACAATAAAAATTAATTAGCTCCCCTCCCATTGTAAAATGGGTTTGTCGAGCTGTATACTTGCACCTGTTTTGCTCTTACTCCTATAAAAGAATTCTCATTTCCAAAGCATTTTTACTACTACTACTCAGGGGCGTTTTTAGAAATGAAGGGGCCCGTGTGCAGATCCCCCACACGGGCCCCCCCTCCCCAGACGGGCCCCCCTCCCCAGACGGGTCCCCCTCTTCTTCCTCCCAACCCTATCTATATCTATTCAAACGGTGACGGTCTCCGCCAGCCTACCGTTCCCAACAGTGCACTGTGCGCGGGCATCACGCGGGGATGTCAGACCCCATCCATATCTATACAAACGGAGACGGTCTCCAGCAGTCTTCCATTCCCAACAGTGCACTGCGCAGCCTCACGCTCTGCAAACAGAAGAGGAGCATGAGGCTACGCAGTGCACGCACGCCTGACATCCCCACGTGACGCCCTCGCGCAGAGTGCACTGTTGGGAACGGAAGGCTGGTGGAGACTGTCACCGTTTGTACAGATATAGGTGGTACTGGGATCCTCCATTGGGTGCAGGCTGAGTGCCACGGGCGGTCCCCTTGTCTGCGGGGGCCTGTGTGCACTGCACCCTATGCACCCATGGTAGATACGCCACTGATACTACTACTACGACTACTACTACTACTACTACTACTACCACTACTCATATTAAAAATGACAATGATGACATTACAGAACGAAATTATTGATGTACCAGATGGATTTTACAGTCTGTATAACATACAATACAAACTAGACTTATATTCTTTAAAAGCCAAGTAATTATTTTGTATATATTTAAACTAGAGGGAAAACTAGAGTATATCATGAAAATACACACAGACATGTCAACAGATAGAGTCAACAGATTCCATGCAAACTTTGTAAAAGTCTGTACCAGAAGAAAGGACTAATGTGTCTCACCCACAATTTACTCAATAGCCCGCTTATATTGTAACAAATATAATTCAGCCACAATTTTATTTTCCTAGGTTAACTCTTGTACATTACTTCATGTTGTGTTTTTTTTGTTTGTTTTTCTAAATCATTGAAAGTCTCTTTACACAATATAGCAAAAGGTTATGTTAGAGTATATTGTTTTACAATAAGTCATTTTAAGTATAATGACCATTAGATCAATACATAAAAAAATATTCATTGCCTTGAAATATATCAGTGATTTTTTTATTTTTATTTAATATGTTATTAGATAAAAAAAACACAAGTAATGTTCCGTATAAAAGAATACAAAATGCATTATTAAAGAGTAAATCGATAAACTGCATACACAAGTTAATGTAATGTGTTTCTAAACTATAATACTGAATAAAATGACAAACCTGGATCATATTGCTCTGCAAAAAGTTATTTACATCAGGCATTGTCTCCTTGAAGCTGTTTCTATTCTTTTTACCAGACAGTATTGTGTGCATATAAATATATTATTTTCTCTTTTTAAATACAGAGATTGGTCAAGAAATGTCTTAATTTAGCAATATATAATGAACATGCCCTGCTACTATTTTAGGCCTAGTATTAACCATCTTCTTTAATTTGTCTTGTATTTAATGTTTTCTTGGGTCCTAGAACATTGTTTTCATATGTACAAAACTGAGCAAGTTAGGCATTCTGCCAGTTTATTGCTTAATTGAGTTGAAATGTATGCTAAACACATGCCGTATATAATGCTGTAAGATGATCTAGATAGTTTGAATTATACAACATCAACCAGAAGGCATACTGTAAGTAACACATAATGTTAATCGCCTTGCAGATCAGTAGTCAGCGGTATAAACCATTTAAATGAGATTACTTAAACACATAAGGGAAAATTTTGAGAATGTGTAGAATATACCAGCAATATTTTAATGTTATAATAATTATAAAGTATTATAATTACATATAATTTAAAACAGTCTGGTCTCTGGTATAATATATATTTGGAGATAAAGTTCCTGAACCTGATACAGCCACCAGATGAATGGTGACTGTATTATTGTTCAAAACAACCTATAGATAGAAAACTGCTCTTGGCACCAGGAACCTATATCCTTGCTCCCAATAGCTATAGCCTACGGCAGTAGCGGTGGATAAATTAGGGTTAGACTGCGGCAACTGTGGTACACATGAGGTTATGGTTGGGCTTATGGAGAAGGTTAGGGATAGGCTGCAGGGCATGTGCAGCTAAGGTTAGACTGTGAGGCATAGAGGGTTAGGGTTAAGCAGCGGGACATAAACAGGGTTATGCTGCAAGGCATGTAGAATTAGAGGATTAGAGTTAGGGAAGAAGAAGGAGAAGGATAGGGTCAGGCTGCGGGAAACAGAGGGTTAGGGTAAAAAAAAGGGTGAAGGGTAGGGTTAGCTAAACAACTTACCTTTCAGCGGATGACCCTTTGTACCTTCAGGAGTCTTCGTTCAGCTTCCGTACAATGGTCTTTTGCAAAAAAGACCATCATACCGGTACACCACATCCATCTATTTGATACAATGTGTTTGGATTTCTTTCTTTGATCTGTTGCAGTTAATATAGTCTGTCTCTAAGGGAAAGTTATCATCTGTCAAGATACAGTATTAAATCTTATACCTGTTACAACTATACCTATTATAAGGATGATATTGTTCCCAGAGTTACTTTACAGAGTATTACACTAATGCACTTTTCCGCTCGTGCAAATTGACCCCTACCATAATATGTATCCTCTCCTAAAATGAGACGTCTGGAAAGAATGGAGCAAGCTTAGAGAGAGTTTAATATAAATATATTTCTTACTCCTGCTCTCTTTCCACCATGCCATTGGAAATGCATCTTGAATACTACAAACCTCGTGACAAATGGGCAATAGAAAAAAACATGCATTCTCCAGGTGAAAATAGACATCACTTCCTAATTTGCTTAAAAAGCATAGATGCAGATGAAGCAAGAGCTATCTCACAATGTAATGCCCAGGCATTGGCTGGAGCAAAACATCTGTCAGAAGTAATTTTTTGCTCAAGTTGAATTTTAAACATTCTAGTGCGGCAGTTAATGTGTTGATGAATTGGAATATTTTAAATAAACCGATGAACAGGGAGGTAAATTTAATTGTAGAAACTATGTACCAGAACTAGAGTTCTGAAAAGGGGGTGTTTTTTGGAATTGCACATGCTTTGCAATTTCCATATGAATATAAAAAGGCAGCTTTTCACAATCTAACAAACACTTCTCAAATTTGCAACATCTCAATCATGTTAAAACCTCTTTAACATGTTCACAATGAACACAGAATTGCACCACTTGGTTATAAGAGACAGCTAAGAAAATATAGTGTATATTAACTTTTAATACAACATAATACCTCCTCCTGAATATGCCTTTCTGGTTCAAAATATAGGACCTGATTCAGAGATTGAAAATAAGAGAAGAAAGTTACTCCTAGGCAAAACCATGTTGATTTCACGGTGAGTCAAGTTAATTGTATTCTTTGCATGCAGAGATATATAATTGAATTGCTTATTGTACACAGATACTTACCAGCTTTACTATTACACTGTTATTAATACTGTTTGCAACAGATGAAATATGACTTCCCTGAAATCAACATGGTTTAGCCCAGGAGTAACTTTCCTCTCTTATTAAATCTCTTCTTAAATCGGAATGTAATACAGTGGTACCTTGACTTACAAGTTTAATTAGTTCCCTTACTGAGCTTTTAACTCAAGTTGCTCTTATCTCAAATCAAATTTCCCCATTGAAATTAATTGAAATTCTATTAATCCGTTTCACCCCCCAAAATGCCACCCCGGTATTTTTTTGTTTCTAAATCATGTCCAGCACCCAGCATCCCCCATCATGTCCAGTACCCAGCATCCCCCACTTGTGCAGCACCCAGCATCCCCCATCTGTCCAGCACCCTGCATCCCCCATCTGTGCAGCACCCAGCATCCTCCATCATTTCCAGAACCCAGCATCCCCCATCTGTCCAGCACCCAGCATCCCCCATCTGTCCAGCTTACTGGACTTTACTTACTTTTGAATTACAGTACTGTACAGCTCTTCTGCCACCTCCTGCCTCTCCTATGCAGCGGGCTTCATTGATGCTGATGTGACCTCAGGTCCCACCACGTCCAGCCCCCAGCATCCCCCATCTGTCCAGTACCCAGCATCCCCCATCTGTGCATCACCCAGCATCCCCCATCATGTCCAGCACTTATTATGTCCAGCACCCAGCATCCCCTATCTGTCCAGCACCCTGCATCCCCCATCTGTGCAGCACCCAGCATCCCCCATCATTTCCAGAACCCAGCATCCCCCATCTGTCCAGCACCCAGCATCCCCTATCTGTCCAGCTTACTGGACTTTACTTACTTTTGAATTACAGTACTGTACAGCTCTTCTGCCACCTCCTGCCTCTCCTATGCAGCGGGCTTCATTGATGCTGATGTGACCTCAGGTCACTCCAGCGTCAGGGGGAGGCACTGTTGCACTGCTCTGCCTGTCACACAGGACAGGACAGGCAGAGCAGAAATGAATGAACGCTGACATGCAGGGAGCGGGGGGATGAGCGCCTATCCAGCATGGCGCCTGTATCCCCCCCACCCGCAGAGCGGATCGAGCCAGACCCGCTCGTACCTCAAAGTTACACTCAGCAGTCAAAGCAAAATCCCTAAGAGTGCCGACTCGTATGTCTGAATACTCTCTCTCAATCTCTATACTGGTTGCCTGTTTACTACAGAATTAAATACAAATTCCACTTCTAACCTATAAAGACATAAATACTGCATCTGCATACATATCAACACTTGTTTCAAGATATATCCCAGCTTACTCTCTCACATCATCACAAGTTCTACAACTCTCTTTTAAACTTCATAAATGCTCTGATTTCCAGTTATAGGACTTCTCCTGGGCTGCACCCACTCTGGAAAAACCTTCCTTGTCCATTGAGACTATACTGTACTCTGCAAACTTTAAAGCGCTCCCTGAAAACTGTCCTCTTCAGACAAGCTTATTAAAGTCTTAAACCTTCTTAAACACTATCATATTAAAAACCACTTTTCTTTCTACTTTGCCTTTCTATTACATTATTAACATATTCTCTCTTTCTATTATAAAATTCCCTTGTCTCTGTTAGTAACACTGCCGTTGCTAGATCATAAAGAGCACTTAGCACTTTTACCATACAACCTGGGTAGTCCATTGTGTAATATAAAGCACTTGCCATTATGCATCAAACCCACTGTCTTATAGAGTGTAAGCTTGTTAGCAAGGCCAAGCAAACCCACCCAGTCTTTGGTAATACTCAATCTTGTTTAAACTAATTGTTAAAATTGTAAAGCGCTACTTAATCTGCTGATGCTATATAAAAACCTGTTAATAAATAAATAAACAAATAATAAAACATAAAATTCACACACATGATTGTAATTGTTATTGTAACTGTAATATACAATTGCAATAATTTAAATAGAGGGGTAAAAGGTATAATTTTGTAAAAGTCAAAAAAGTCCTCTTGGAACTTTGTTCTGGTAAGCCAGATGGGAATATTATATTTGAATGACACAACAGCAAATAGTTTGTACACACACAGAACAGATGAACCAGAGTAGAGGTCTGTCCTAGGCTATCAAAGAGGCAACAGGAAAGTGAGGTGAAGGCCACATGAAATGCACTCCCAATATCCTGAAATGAGCACAGTGCTGCAAGACAGAACTAGTTCAAAACCCCCAAAAAATGCAGAGACATTCAACCACAGGGTGCACACTATCTGGTCAAATGGACTAAGCCAATAATAGAGAAAACCAAGGGTGTATAACAGGATATAGATAGCAAGCACTAGCTCACACACAAACTTACTCACTTAATATGGGAAGAACTAGCAAGGAGCTAAGGGGCAGGAAGGATAAAGCATAGAACTGGAAGGAGAGAAACACCAGGTACAGGCCAGGAAATGAGAAGTAAGCACTTAGCAATTGCAGGAACCGAATCAGAAATAGAAACATGAGACAAGCAAGTGAGCACAGGAACCTGAGCACTAAAACGTGTGGTGTGGTACAGCACTTGGCAGTTATTTATGGAGGCTACTGGCCAATCAGAAGACAACTGAATTGTCCA
This sequence comes from Limnodynastes dumerilii, assembly GCA_011038615.1. NCBI lineage: Eukaryota > Metazoa > Chordata > Amphibia > Anura > Limnodynastidae > Limnodynastes > Limnodynastes dumerilii. The sequence goes on along the minus strand of WWET01005566.1, from coordinate 65,275 downwards.
GATGGTTAATAGATATCGTACACTACTTCCTTATGCTTGTTACTCTGCTGGGGATGGGGGCCCCCAAATACATGAGTGTACCGGGCCCCAAGATTTCTGTTGCCAGGCCTGCTTATGTAAGAGCTTAACTAAGCCCTTAGTGTACAAGTTACATACCTCCCCTTCCCACCATTCTTGCTTGCCACCTTGAGTTCCTGAGCTACCACGTTGCACCTGACCACACTTGGTCTTTTAACCCCTATCTTCACAGCCCAACATCCTGAAGTTTAAAGTGTCTCAGGATAAACCTCTCACTTTTCCTTAGCAGTTTGTGGGCCAAGCAATTAAATGTATCCTCTTAAGACACAAAAGAAGATATAATATTAAAGATACCCTTTTAAAATAAATTATAATCCCTTCTTCTGGAAGTAACTGCATGTTGCCTAAACTAGGATTGTTCAAACACAGAGGGTGTATTATTAGCAGATTTCTGAATCTTGGCGAAATAACTGTAACCTCCCTATCTTGGAGAGATACACCTTGGAGAGTCATTATTTAATGTAAATCACTATTTGTCTTTTCTTTTAAGTTATATTGGTAATACTACTAGGATATTTAATATACTTAAAGATAATTAAAAATAAAAAGACTCAGTTGTTGGTTGATTTTAAAACATTTCCTGTGACATATTCTTTTGTCACTTCTAGGCAGAAAGTGACTGAATTTCTTATCACTATTGAACATATTTTATTGCAGAGATTGGGATGGAGCCAATATGTTGTTTTAGTTGCTGTTGACAAAGGAAGAATTGCACATTTCTTAATTAAAAGCAATAGCAACTAACAGTCTCAATGAAGAGCAAACTGTCTAACAACTCTTGTATAAGCACCAATATTGGATATGTTCACATTTTTAGGCTTTTTGATAAATTTATTCTGCTAAAAAAAATACATATAAAGCAGAATCTACATAACTTCAGATGTTATTGTGCATAGTATTCATATTATGTTGTGTTTATACAGCATCAGTGGCTAGATGCAAATGTTTACCCCTTGGGCAAGTCCACAGCAAAGGCCCAGAAGTGACTTCTGTCCTTCGGTTTAACATTATTTCATTGGTAATTCAGCATATAGGCAACCATTGGGGGGCCCCAATGGGTGTTTTTCACAGATGCTTCTCTTGCGTTCTTTTGAACCTACATAGTTCAAGCATAGACTGCTGCGTTCAGAAAACGAATGCAACTGTGTCATTCATAGAAACAGATTCGGTACTACTGATAGTGTCAGACTGTGGCATAAAGGCCCACCGAAGGGAATATTGTGATAGGGGCCTGCCACCTAGTCAAACGGTCAAGGTCAGAGGATTGTTGTAATGTTTAGGTATTTTGATTCCTAGTAAACCCTGCTTTATCAAATTGACTGCCATATTGGCAGACTAAAACTATGGCTGCTAAATATCAGTCTTGATCAAAAGCGTACTTGACTTACATAATAATCAAGTCTATCCCCACATGTGTTGTAAGTATTCACAGGTGTCAGATGTGTGTGTGTAGATGTACTTATCTCATACCCTCCAACATGTCTCCCTCCATTCGGTACATAATGCTCTGCTCCTGCTCTTCCTTCCTAATCTTTGATTGCAGTCACCTGTGTTACACACCTTTCTGTTCAAATAACTAGTATAGCACAGGTGACTGCAATCATTTTAAGAAGGAAGAGCAGAAGCAGAGTATTATGTACCGAATGGAGGGGGTCATGTTGGAGGGTCTGTTATCTCAACGAGCACGCATTCTACTTATAGCAAAACAAAAAGTGAAGTTATGCAATTTATGTTATACATAGTTCAAGCATGCTTAATCCAGCTTTTACAATGAACATCATGCGTACAGTATAAAAACTATGCTTAAGATTATTTGATTCCAATAGCAAATATCCTTACTTTTTATTCAACTGTGTATTAATGCTGCTCAAGCCTAACCTGTCATACAAAACTAGTACTTGCATTTAATATTAGATTTTAAAAACCTTGTTTTCCCATTAAATTTATACATTATTTCCTGCGTGAGACTTCTTTGCTTTAGATTACCTCAGCTTTAACCTTGTTTTGTATGGCCAATTGTAGTTCGCAGCTCTTTTAAAACAATATATTTCGATAAAGGCTTAATCTTTTTCCCATCAGAGTGCTTTCAATTGTGGACCATTGTTGTGAGTGCTCCCAAATGTACTATACCTTGACTTCTACCTGAAATGGTTTGTGAAACAACCCACACAATCAATAGGAGAAACAAATAAGCTGTGTGCAATTAAATTAGAGACAGATACGTTTTTACACGCCTAAGAAAAAAAAAACCTTCTACATAATTGAGTAAGTGCTTTACACTCACAATAGGAAATTAGACAAAATAAAAGCAATTTTTTTATTAATTGAATTGTATTTATGTAACAAATGTACATTTCATAATACTTGTTGTTTGAATGGAAAACGCTATTTTTTTCTTTTAAATCCTAAAACTTATTATAATATAATTTAGGAAAGGGACTGTCAAAGGGACTGCTTACCTGCCACTCTCTTGGTCATCTCAAATAATATTAATGCAACTTATCCATCATGTTTCAAATATGAAGTCATTTGGGTCACTGTACACTATACTTTACAAAGACAGCATGTGAGCAGACTTGATCCCATTATTATTAGTTTGCAAAGTACCACATAAACAACTCTGAATTTTACTGAGACACATATGTATTGCCAGATTATTTTTCTAGAAACTATTTATACATTTGTTATTAAACCCACTGTAGCTCCAGCACTGAACTGGTGCTAGATCGCTCTGCAGTATGACGGGCCACTAAATAAATCAATAAATCAATAAATAAAATAAAATGCAATTGGTGGAAGTATATTGGTGAAACATAAAGTTTTCAATAGCTGTATGCCTGTAGTTGTTAAAAAAAAAAAAGAAAAGTTTGTACATAATTTATATGAATTTTGTTGTATATTTGAAAAAATACAAAAAGATTGGATAACAAATAAATACAAAGTCTCATTTTATGTGAAGAGATTTTGAAATAGTTTCAACAAGGTTACAAAAAGGTGAAAATGAGATGAAGAAAGCGACTGTGTTAAAATGCGAAGTAACAAGATAACTGAGCTTTAAATATCTTGTTACAAATAAGCATTTGGAAACATTGAAGGAGAGCCAATATCACAAATTTTCTTTGTGATAATCTATGAACAAATAAAAGACTGAAATTATAAACTGCAAGACAATGTCCAGAAATAGGATTTAAACAATGTAGTGTAAGGACACTAGCTACAGCCGTAACTAGATAATATATAGACGTTCAAGTTTTGTTCAATTTCTGTATGTTTTAGTTGGATTGTAAAAGATTTTCCACACTGTGTATGCTCAAAGGTAGGTGAGAATACAGACAAATATACAGACAATGAGCAATTATTCCTGTGGCAGAGACTCTGGGTTGAGTTTGCAAGTGGATGATCCCTACCTTATACACAGGCCCTTCTCTCTGTAGTTCATTAAAGATTCCCATATTTATAGGAATTTCCATGTACTTGAGATAGCGAAAATCAAGGTAGCCCCAGACTATTAGAAGTCAGAATGTGCGAGTGGTAATCATTAAGAAACAAATAAATGACGCTTTTGTGGATCCCTCCAAATTTTTGCGTTTGCAAGGAAATATAATTTTTGGATCCAGTCTTACGCTATTAAAACCCATTGAGGGGCTTATTCTAATGAGCGTGTTGACAGAATTAGGCGTGAAGTGTGTCTATTTCCATCTATTACCGTAGTTGAACATCGCAGACAAAATCCGATATGTGGATTTGCATGCGCCCTCCAGATGTTACGTTAGATTTACTAACGTAACTTTCATTGTATGGAGCTAAGTTCCGTACGATGGAGTTAAGTGGAAAGGAGCTGTGCTTCCACTCTTCCCATTAAGGTGGGCAGGGGGAAGCATTTAAATTCTACTTGTGCGGGGTTGTGGATCTGGTCCTAAGTTATATATAAGCTATATAACCACAGTAACTAAGTTCAAGAGAAGGGTAAGCATTTTCTTAAATCTATTACATTTTATTGTTAATTTAGTCATATTGAATTTAAAAATACATAGAAAGCAATGACAGTGGAGTAATTAAATGTTGTTCCCTAGCCCTGGAGGTTATTTCCTTTAATGATAACCACCACTTTCTAATAGCTGAGGAATAATAATGTTTTCCTGCTCATTAATTACAACTTAGAATAAGGAACACTAACTCTGCAGTGATATAGCGTCCATATATATGAATTTTCTATCAAAAGCAATACGTTTCTTGACAACAAACTGTCTTGAAAGCAACAAATCCATTACAAGATGTCAGAAGTGCACAAATCTCTGTGTTTATCATTAACTTTACAGAAAGTTGCTGATGTGAAATGTCTATTTATAATTTATATTTTACTAATAAGGTCCATTTTAGTCTAAGGCTGTCCAAATCATTATTCACACAGCTAAAGCATCATAGATCCTCTAGACAGGTTTTAAATTGAATGTTGTGAGTCTAGTTTATCCAGGAATTTTTTAACCTGTCTGCATAAGCAATGCCGTGCTTTTCATTTATGTTTACAATTTTTTTTCTTTTTAACAGTAAAGCTATTTTTTTTCTTTAATTAGGTTTTCTTTCTATTCCCTCTATTGACAGGCAATTTATAAATAAACTTCAAATATATTAGGTATAGTTTCATGGTTGGTACATATTCTTTGCTCCTGAATGTCACTGCTGATGTCTGTCAGTGCTACCAATCTGTGAAGTAGCTGCCTAGAAACCCTAGCATCTTTAAGTTATTCCCTAGACATACTTAGCTTTAGCTGGTGCCAAAATTAAATTTTTATCTCTTGAAACTTGACTTTGACAACCTTTCACTGCTCAAGTATAGGCTCACTACTGAACCTGGTCTGGTTATTTATTCGTGTACTACTAAACTCCAGTACTACTTTTAGTTCTTCTAAAATTTCCCTGTGAATTCTTCAGTACACCTTGTCCTTTCCACATTTCCCTCTGTATTTTCCGGTACCCCATGTGCTTATAGAATTTTGAAAAAGAGAGGGTTAAGAATTTAACATGAGTACATTTAAACTGCCTGGGTGGGGATGGCCCCAGTGACGGCACTCGCCCTTCATCTTGGTCCAGCTGAAGGTTCTGGGAGGAGTAGCTTTCCTAGCTGTCTATTTAAATCATCTCGAACCGGAAGTTGTCCTCTTTCTTCTTTGGATTTACACACCCACCCTTCCCTGTTTCCTTTAGTATATTGTTTTCCTTCTGAATCTGTTAATGTTGTGGAAAGTAAGTTTGCTTATTGTGGTGGTGAGCCTAATGAGGCAAAATTCATAATGTACTCAACTGTTGAATTTGTCGTGCCTGAATTGGGGCTCGTCTATGAGGGCTGTCTTGCATAGCACCCAATTGACGTGTAGTGCCATAGGCAGATAGAGAGCCCATTGGTTTGTTATATTTGATTTTGCTTGCTGTTCAAATGTTGGCAAAAAGCGGGTATGATTATTATGGTAAAGCCGGTGCATCTAGGGGTAAGCCTGATGAGGCACAATTAATAATGTACTCCGCTGTTGAATTTGTCCGCCCATGGTTGAGGCTCCTCTGTAAGGGTGGTCTCGTGTTGTACGTAGTTAAGGTGCAGTGCCAATAGGCTGGATGAGAGCACCTGGTATTGTTTGTTGTTAATTAATTATTCTGTGTGTAATTATTTGTTTTACCTGCTTTCTTTGGCCCCCATCAACTTTGATCATTCTTAGCATGATCCATTATGGATTCTAAATTTGATATATAAATTTAAAAAAAAATTATTTTATAAACTATATTTTAACCCACAGACAAGTCTCAGTATTTTTACTTGGTATAAATTACTTGGGTTCAGTGACGTAGCTATGGTCCTCCATCACATACGGGAAGTTTAGGTGTGTCTCTTTATTACTCCTTGTACTTCCATCATTCCAGTTCAAGTCTCCATTGCTCCTATGTATCCGGCATTACGGTACTAGTTTCCATTACTCCATGTGCTTCTAACATCCAGGTGCAAGTCTCTATTTTCTTTATTCCATCCTGTGTATGTTTCATAATTCCCTACGTCTTCTCCATTTTGTCAGTGTGTTACCAACTTATTTTGCTTCACCTTTGCACCTGATGATCCTCAACTTCTTCTCTCAATATCCCTGCATCTTATCTACATGCTGCATCAGAAGCTGACACCAGGGGGCCGTAAATTGCGTTAATTTGTAGCCAAGTCCTTCTCCACTATCTGGGGCTCCAGTGAATATGAGAACCTGAGTAATTAATATTAAACATTAGTTAATAATTTACCAGACAATAAGGGTATGAGAATGATGATAATTCAGAGCAGTTTTCCCAACACCAAGATGAGGGATATACCCAAATATTTACCCCAAAGTTCTAAAACATAAAAAACACTGGTATAAGTATCAAGTTTCCACAGGTTATTTAAAGGTATCATTTTCTTTTTCTTCTCATTCTCTTGTGTGGTGCATATCTTACTAACATAAAGATTTTATGTTGTTTATGTATGTTCTTTGTGCAAATGTTTTTATTTGTAATTTTTACATTTACTTTTCCTTTAGCTTTGGCAATTACCGCTTAGAAAAATACAACATGAATGCCACTTAATGTTATGAATAAGTAAGAAAAAATAATGCTTTGTTTATTGGCATAAAGACATTTTCTAGATTTCTTTGCACGTTTTTCTTATGCTAATTGCTTTGTTTTATGTAGAAAGTTTGTCAAAAAACATATTGCAGTTCATTGTTTAATGTACAAAGTTAACTTTTACAATTAATAAGTACTGTCAATTTTTAAAACAACTTTTTTTTATTCCATTTATCATTAATTGAATTTTAACACTACTTACCATGTTATTACAGTACTTTGTATTTCTATATAACCACTATGATGAACTGCAAGCACATAAGCGATCAACAGCTGATACCTCACACACATCAGTCGTACTCAGTCATACCAACGATAAACCAGATTCTAAAGAAATAAGACACTGACACAACCATTGGCTTTTAAAAGGGGACATAGGTTTATTGATAATAAATTGATTAGAATGGATTAATTTTTATAGACTATAAAATTTAGGGTTGAGCAAAGGTGGCCATAGAAGGTGGTGTCACCCCGGAACTAAAATGATAACAACACTCATCGTAAAGGCTCCCCCACCTCCCCCCAACACCCCAGGCTCCACCTCTTCATGTGCACACCTCATCTAAGGAGGAGGCAAAGAAAACCAAGGTCCCGTCCAGCGACTAGTAACCTGGTAATGATTTGAAGGGTGCGCCTCTGCAAACAGATATTTAAGTTCCCCCACATCTTTTCTTACTTAAACAATTGCGCCAAAACTATGGTGACACACACCTCTATCGCCACAGCGGGACACCTAGGTGCTCCTGTAAGGAAACAAACACAATCCACAACGTCAAACTTGGAACCAAAAGCAACATTACAATCCAAAACCCTGAATGAACCAACCGGAAACTCATTGGTAACATAAAGACACACCAGAGGGAAAAACAATAGGGTAATGAGAAGAGGAAAGAAGACCCAAAGTGACACCAACGAGATGGAACAACTCCTGAGTCCCCAAAGGCCAATCAGAGGACCATACTAAAGGGGAAAAAACAGGAGAAAATCAACTCGTGCCCCCTTAAGGCAAGCGATTAGATCTAGTTCATTCTGGGTCCCCCTAACCTCCTAACAGGAAAACTCACCTGAAAACAGCGCTAGAAGAAAATTGATTAGCATCAACTTACAACAAAACATTGCCATTACACAGCGTGAGTAGAGCAAAGCTTGTCAAGTCAAACATATCGCCTAAATACCCATGATTTCCAACAACCCAGGGCCATAATATGCTCCGGCGCACGATCCTCCGCCACCGCCGCCATAGCCGCCCCGATACGGAAGGAATGCGACGTAAAACCTGCGGCGTCCATGCCAATACCCTTTATGCATTTCTTTAAAACTGCTAAAAATTTAAATTTCGTTAATGGCGAACCATCCTGATGAGCCAGCCAATTTAAACCCCCGACCTCCCCCCTTTTCCGATATTCGTGACCAATGCTACTGGACAAATTTCAACTATAGGGTGCCTGTTAAGCGAAACCCATCTACCCTTACCCATTTGATCCGTCTTAGAACAGTGGATCTTACAAGAGACGGACGTGTCAGAAAGGACCACATTCCGCCGAAGGAGCCCCGACCCAGCAGCGTTCTTACCTGCTGCCACCAATTCGGATAACCTAAAAGCTCCGAAAAATGCAAAGGAAAAGGCCATACGAAATAATAAACATTCCCAATGATCAAAAGCCACCTTGGGTACAAAATTTAACAATTGCTGCAAAATGGGTAAGTCAATAGGCAGCCTTTTGTCTTCCATTCTGACACTCTTACGAGCCCAACCTTTCAGAATTCTGGAAATAAAAAACCCTTTAGTGAAGTCAGGCTCACCTCCCAATTTAACAAAATAGGATATGCCCGCAAGGAGGGATGACATGGACGCCCTGGATTTCCCCTCGCGATAAAGCTGCCAAAGCCAGTTTAAAAGCAACTCACGATCCTCCTTACCTGCACTAGCCTTCGCAGCCTTATACGCTGCCCATTGCTCCCAGGCCCGCCGATACGCTCTCAAAGTGGTGGGTGCAAGAGAGCCAAGGGCCAAAGCCTCTAATCCGGATGCACAATCTGCCAAAGATATGGGGGGCATGAAAGTCCATCCAGCATGGCACCAGGCACCAACTCCTGAAGTTTAGGCCAATTGAACCGCGATAGCGCATCCACAATGCTGTTAGCCACATCTGGCACATGTCGCGCCCTGAAAGTGATGTTAAACTTCAAACACTGTAAGATTAGGTATCGAAGCAGCCTAATCGCCGGGGGAGAGGAAGCTCTCTGCCCATTGATAGCCTGAACTACCCCCAAATTGTCGCACCAAAAAAGTATGCTTTTATTCTGTAATTCAACACACCATAGATCAACGGCCAAGACAATTGGGAATAGTTCAAGTACCAAAAGATTAGCTGTGATACCTAAGTCCGCCCATTCCGTAGGCCATGGTGCTGCGCACCATGCTCCCCGAAAAAAGGCTCTAAAACCAGAAGAACCAGTAAATAACTCCAACTCTGAATTCGATGCCGCCACAGGGCTCCAAATGCGAATCCCATTGAAACACTCTAAAAAACGCAACCAAACATCAATGTCCTCCCTGAGCGCTGCCGACAAATGAACAAAATGGTGCGGAAGCTTAACGCCTGCCGTCGCCCTCTTCAAACGACGACAACAAATTTTCCCCATAGGGATAACTCTGCATGCAAAATTTAACAGCCCAAGAACCGATTGAACCAATTTTAGCACAGCCCAACGCTTCCCGCGCAATTCGAGTAACGCTGTTCGAAGCTTGCCAACCTTGTCTGTGGGCAAACGGCAAGATCCCGCAACCATATCAATTTCAACACCCAAATAGGATAGGCACATTGCGGGACCCTCCGTCTTGTCTGCAGCCACCGGCACCCCGAAATGCGAGAAAAGAGAAGTAGCAGAGAAAAGCACTTCCTTGCACGATTCCGAATCCGCCGGACCCACGAAAAGAAAATCATCCAAATGAGTGGGCGATAAACCGATGTTTCTCCACTATTTGAACGCACCAGTGCAAGAAAGTGCTAAACTTTTCAAAAAAGGCACAGGAGATGGAACATCCCATGGGAAAACATTTATCCACAAAATAACCTTCAGATAACCTGAAACCCATATAGATGAAAGAGTCAGGATGAAGAGGCAAAAGCCTAAACGCCGACTCAATGTCGAGTTTAGCCATTAATGCGTTTCGCCCACAAGACTGCACCAACTCCAATGCCTGACCGAAAAGCAGATATGACACTGAACATTCCGCAACGTCAAGCGCGTCATTCACCGATGCACCCTCAGGAGAGGACAGATGTTGAATAAGCCGAAATTTGCCTGGCGTTTTCTTGGGGACCACCCCCACCGGGGAAATGACTAACCCCGGAATGGGTGGCTCCGGAAAAGGCCCAGCCATCCTACCCAACTCTACCTCCTTTAAAACCTTTTGCAACACAATGTGAGGCAGCTGACGGGCAGACTGCAAATTTCGGCTACAACAAGCATTAACCTTTCTAACAATAGGTAACCTAAACCCAAAACGAAAACCCTCAGCAATAAAATTGGCATCCTCCCTGTTCTTATATACCACCAACCATTTCAACATGGCGTCCAACGTGCATTATAGGGGGGCTTGGGACTCGGGGCAGACTGGGCTCTGCAATCCTTGTAAGGATGATTTCCCCCACATTTGGCACACACGTTTGTGCCTACAACCAGGCCCTTTGGAACAGCGGCCTGCATTGTAGGCAAAACACCTACCTCTTGACCCAGCCCAAGGTAAAGGTCTTTGCACGTACCCTCCCTTACGAAAGGAATCCTGCCCCTGTTTAGCATTTGTCAACCTCAACCAAATGCCCACATCGCTATCCCCAAAATCAATACTTTTCGCCCCATCTTGGTGCTTCCTAAATTTCTCATCATATGTACGCCACATACCAGCTTGAGCATTGGTGTATAAGATGTTGGTACCGTAATATATCAACGTACTCCGTGGGCCTAGTCTCCAAATAGACCGCCGCAAAAGGAGAATATTCCGCAAACCAGTTGGAGAAGGAACGGAAAGCCTCTTCTCCCATACCCCCTTTAGCCTTTGCCGCCGCAAGACCTTCCTTTCCCGCCTGCTTAACTATGAACATATCTACGAATTTCCCTCGCTTGATACGTTCCCGGGAAGAATCATGAACGTCCCATGTGATATCACATAAGACAGGAGGGGGTTCCGGCCGCTTGTGCCGACCAACCGCTGCCGTCTTAATAATCTTTTTTTCCGACGCAAAAGCCGAACGCACTTGCACGGTCTTTGTCAAGAGCCGCATTATTTTCGCAGGACGAATTTGGGACTCTGATGAGTCAATGCTTGAGATGACACTGACATCCGATCTTGCCTCCCCATCAGAAACATTTTCGGCAGTAACATCCCCAAGCTCACCTGTACCTGCCGGCTCACCTGCATCCATTGCGCACCCCTGTCCTGAAAAAGACTGCTGACGAGCTGGAGCAGTGGCTCTAGACGTCCCCTCCAGGGGATCTGAATCAGCCAGCGGTAAAACTATGGGTTGAATTTGCACCTGCGAGGAATCTGGAATGTAAACGGTGTTAGTGCCAGACCCAGCAACGACAGAACTAATCTGATTGACCCCTCCAAAACCAGCATGAACCTGCCTGGACAATTGAGGAGCCCCAAAATGACCCGCCAAGACACCGTTGACGACAGGAGCAGGCCAAGAAATTTGATTATGCATCCCAGACATATACTGGTGCGGATAGGGGAAAAAAGGGGTGCAAGCAAATGGATTCTGAGATGTCTGGGGGGGTAGGGCCACTAGACCCAAAGTAAGGCCAGGAGGCTGCATTAAAAATTGGAGGGGGAAAGGGCCACTGTGAACTGTGCACAGACTGCACAGAAGGAGGATTCATCTGGCCCCCGAGAGACAACCCACCTTCCGGACCAACTGACACCCCAACTGAAACTTGCCCTACTCTGGCCATCTGAGACACCTAACCTAGCCATTTGACTCTGATGGGACCGAGGAGTGTCAGGAACAAAATCAGGCTCCCCTGACACCTCCTCCAGCTCCTCCTCACTCTCTCCCTGCACTACACTAGATTCATCATCCACAATCAAGCTACCATAAAATTCCCCTCTCTCTGCCCTTTCCCCCTTCCCCTCTCTCCCGGTGACCTCCTATTCCTACCTCCTCCCCTACCTGTCTGTACCCTCCTCCCTCTGTTATAATGATGGCCAGCCAGCAAGCCCAGGCCTTGACCCACGGCCCTCTGCTTACCTCTTGTAGCAGGAACTGGAATCCTACTGCCTCTGCTGCTCCTGCCCTCCGGCGCCCTCGAACGGAGCAGGGAGCTCCGTTGCATGGCGGGTGCCATATTGGAACTCCCACCTTCCGGCGCACACTGACTGACATCAGCGGCGCCGGGGGATTGCTCACGCCCTAGCGTGGCAGCAGGAGGACGCGCGCGCCCACGGACCCCAGCACCGCAAGGACGTGCCTCCAACGGCCTGGTCCTCCCACCCTGAGGCCCAGCATCCAAAAGGCGCAGGGGGACCAGCCGATGACGAAAGGGACGCGGCATCAGGCAGCAGGGAACAGCGAGCAGACCAGAAAATTAAGGTGAGACAATAAAAACCCCAAAGAAAGGAGCCAGCAATAAAATATAGAAAATAAAAATTATAGCAAAAACACTCCACACAATATAAACCCCAAAAGATAATTAAATGAATAAAAAGACAAACACAGACAAAATAAAAATTGTTTAATAAATCCACCAACCCCTGCTAGGCTAAATAAAACCTAGCAAGTTTACCCCAGAACACCAAAAACCCCCACTAAGCTCCCCTAACACCTATATTCCCTACCACTACCTAAACTACCACAATTAGCAATCCAAACCACCACCAAAAACACCCCTGAAAAAGCTGGAGATGCACTTAGCCTTCCAACAAATTTTCAAAGAGGAAGAAACCCACCCCCCCGACAGCCCCTTATAAAAACATTGTCACCTGACCTATGACCCACCCTATCCCCCATTAACCAATCATAACCTAACCCATCAGCATAACACCAGAAATTTCTGTAACCAGACAAGCTGATGTCTGTCAGGCACTGCTGGTCGTTTATGCTCCTTCTCACCTATGCGGTGCTCAGTTCATCTATATTGTGCATGTACTTTTGCATTGTACTATGGTCCTTTTGGTCAAATAGAAGCACATTCATTTCCTGTGCCATCATCAGAGGCACAAGATGCACATATTTAAGACCCATGTCAACCTCTGGGTTGTTTTATAATAAGGCAAAGTAGTGTTTCTGACTATGCCCTCATGTTTTATAGGAATCTCTGGAAAATGTGCGATTGACCTACAGGGTATCTTGGACTCTCATACAGTGATACCACCACTGACTAAATTGTTGTTGATTCAGAAGTGCTGCAGAACCTCTCACACTGACAGGCTACAGCACTGTGTCAGTAGACCCACACAGGGGTCTGATCATTGTAAAAGCTCATATACTACACAATATTGGGTTCATGTTAGCTAATTCAAACATGCCAAAATATCAAATAAGAAATGTTCTGGTGAACCATCCTGACTATACACTGGAGTGTTATTTTGCCAAACTCTCGATAATTATATGATTGTCCCAATAATTGCTTTAGTGTATGGCCAGCTTACTTGTAAAATCTCAGGGGAATTGACCATTTTACTATACTGCACTAAAGAAGTGCTCCATAAAATTAAAATGATGAAACATTTCATAACCTCCTCATGCCTTCTCATGCAGACTTTTTCATAGCACAATTTGGGATTTATTTGGGATTATATACTAACCTTCCCACACAATTTACTAATGTATAATTTAGAAAAACTAAAATGTATAGGACTCCATTTACTAAACATAGATAACTTCATTCATTGGCCATTTTTTCTTTTTTTTTTTTGAATCCTAGGCATGCCACCATAGCAATAAAAATAGGGCTAGATTTACTAAACTGAGGAAAAGGAAAAGGGGAGATGTTGCCCATAGCAACCAATCAGATTCTAGCTGACATTTTCTAGTATGTAATAGGAAAGTGAGAGCTAGAATCTTATTGGTTGCTGTGGGCAACATCTCCACTTTTCCTTTCCTGCAGTATAGTAAATCTAGCCCTAAGTTTGGTATTAGAGATACTTATTAATCCTATTTTACTCATCTGTGTTATTTAACCATGATTTTCTTATATTATGAAAGTTAATTAATAACAATTGAAATCACAGTTTCCCTCCCAGCAATTACATCTCCTTAGAGTGTTGCTAAAGACAGCTGTGGATTATTTAGAATTCCAGGTGTATTCTAACAAATTGGTCAGCTAATTGAATATATATGACAATTAGACTTAACCTGATTAGTATAGCTTCCTAATATTTGCATCAATGATCAAGTGTTTAATACAGGTAATAGTTATTTCTATACTATTGCAGATATATATGTAGATTATATACATTGCAATAGAAGTCAATGTATTATTTTTATATCAGATTTTCATACAAGTATTGTAGCAATTACACACATGCACCGACACACACACACACTTGCAGACACATGTAAGCTTGATATGTGAGAGAGAGCAATGTTTATTATTTAAATAACTAATAAATTAATGTATAATGTGATCAATACCAGATAAATTGGAGACTATTAATTTTCCTTTAAAATACCTGACTTGTATTGCACATTTTTCCAGCACTGAAAAAAGACTGCTTAAAAGAATAAAATGTACAGTGTATGTATAGGTTACCCCAATGTATTAAAAATTACCAATAGACCAACACAACTGCCATGTGTAGAAGGTAATGAAGTTGACTGGTATCAGTATTTTCTGAAGGAAGGGTCATGTCACTCACTGAGTTCAGCGCCGGTCCGGAAACGAAACACGCCGGACGCAGAGTCTAACCCCAAGCCAGGTATTAACCAGAGCCCCTGATGGTGGGGATGGACTTGGCTGCAGGCAAGGGGCAGGTTGTGGCCCTCTGGACAAGCGTGTGGACACTGACACGGTGAGGCAAGATCCAAGAAGAGCAGGGGTAGTAGTTGCAGCTAGTGGTGACACTGCTACTTGGCTAGAAGCGATGATAAGGCTGGAGCTTTGCTGGAACCAGAGATACTGGATCAGGAGCAGGACTCTGAGAGAACCAAGAACCAGAAGGTGTAACACAAGCAAGAACCAGGGAGCCAGAGCACATGAGAAACTCATGGACACAAATCAGCAGACAGGAAAGTACTGTCTGAGAAATAGATAAATAAATAGTCCAGGTGGAGAAGGAATCAAGTAAGGCAATCAGCAGCACCTAAGAGGAAAGCCTGCAGCAGAGGAAGAAAACCAGGAAGTGCTAAGGAACTAAGGAAATCATGTGACAGACAGAATGTAAACAAAAGCAAATGTGCAGTGAACAGGGAACTGAAGGAATTGTGACAGGTCAAAAATGGATGACAAGGGGCTGCATACTAAGCACTGGATCCAGAACTTCAGCTGACTTACACAAGGGGCGTGCTTAAGTCGGGCTGAGAGAGCTTTCTGCATATGCGTGCCAGATGTTACGTATCTGATCCCTGTGTGCAGGGCACATAGTTAGGGACATCCGTCTGTGCGTGTATGAGTTCTGTACGCACACAGATCCATATGGAGAGGTTAAGGCAAGGTTATCGACACGAAAGTCAGCAAAAATCTGTCCATGAGAGGGGTGTGTCATGGGAGTGCTCTGGCCTCTTACATATGGATTTTAAATTCTGTGTGTGTGCAGATTTTCATACTTAAGTCTAGACAGAGCCATAACTAGAAATTTTAGCGCCAGGGGCAAGAAGGAACAATGGTACCCCCGACCTTAAATTTCAAGCCAATTTAACCTTAGATATTAACTGACTGGTGCCCCCTTAAGATTTGTGCCCTGGGCAGCTGCCCCTATTGCACACCTCTAGTTGCGGCCCTTTGTCTAGATCAGGTCCTGAGTCAGAAAGCCTTAATCACAGATGCTGTTGGATGTAAAGTGCCTATGAATCACACGTGACATGAGTGGGCAGTTTGACCTAATTATAATTTTCTTTAAAATCAATTACCATTCGCAAAATCAATTAACACTTGTCAATCACTCACAGGGGTGTCTATAACCACACCCTGTCCCTAACAACCCCCTTACCTTGATAAAGATGCACAATATAAAAATGCGTAGTGGGTGGTTGGATTCGTGGGTGGTTGGATTATTTTCCCGTATTCTTTTTTTGTCCTATGTGCAGTTTAGAGTAGCTGTGTATAGTGAGGCTGTTATACTGTATGCAGATTTGTTCAATTTCACAACCAGAGTGTATATTTTCCTTCAAGCAGTTTTTGAAGTACCTTTAGTACAGTATATATATTATTTTATATATTTTTTAATGATTACTATACATTGACGGCATATTCATTTTCTGCGGAACTCCATTAGGAAAGATAGCAAAGTCCTTTTACATGTGATTATGACAAGAATACAATACCAATGTCATACTGTATAATCTGATAATCTGATACACATTGCGCATCACACTGTGGTTTTTCTGTTTCTCCTATTTTTCACTCATATTTCCTTCTATTCAACTAGTTGGCGACGATCCCCGGACTGAACATTTACACACTGAAGTAGTCACAGTAAAGATACATAAAATCTTCCAGTTATTTTCCTGCTTCTTCTTGTATTGAACATTGTCTGCACAGGACTTCCTATTAATCTGTAATACATAATAAGAGAGACACCATCTGCGGTAGCATCTAAGTGTTATGCTAAGTGTATAAGTCTACTTAAAACACTTTGTGCATATACAATACAGTTTTCAGGCAGCAATAGTGTAGTGTTTCACAGAGCAATCTGAGCACTAATTACTTTGTTTCATTTTCAGTGCAAGTATTTTTAATCAAATCATTCAAAGACTGTCTGTCATGTGTGATTTATAGACAGCTGCCATAAGCAATACTACATCCTATCCAACAGGGTCTGGGGCAAAGGCCATTGACTGAGAGAGGTTTGCACACTTCAGTCATCCAGTATTAACATTTCCTACATACCACAGTAGAATTTGGAGTGTACAAATCTACTTGATATATTGGGTGAATACATGACAGCTTGCAGCTAACACAAGTCGTTCACACAGCATTTGAGCACATGTTAAATTGTATAATCCCACTACCAGTATTTGAAGCAGCCCATACATACACCATATTAGTCCTGTGTTAATCATTGAAAAATGTACATCCAGTAGTTTCTGTGACAATGGCTTTGTGACATAAATAAGCCATCCAATATCAACTCTTCTTATATACCATTGTCAATACCATTAAATCCCACATGCAACAGATGATAATGACATGTATGTAATTTTTCTGTTAATTAACTGGGGTAACGCTTATGCACATGCTACATATTTTTTATGTGATCCTTAAATTACACCAAATACAAGTAAATAAATTTCACAGTGGTATCCTAGCATCTATTATTTATTGGTGTCCCTTAAATTTGGTAGAAATAGCAAATGGTACAAATAAAATATGATATCATATTTTTGTTTAAATTTAATTTAAATTTTAAAATCATTATTGGTTTTATAATTTAAATTTTTTCTTTTATGTGTTTCCTAATGGCACGTTTTTGGGATATATTGATATAATTAATTATTAGTTTTAATGCTAGTTATTTTTAATTAATCTAAAATATGTATTACTCATTTATTATTTATTATATTTTTTATATTATATTATTTATTATATTTATTATTTACTATATTTATTATTAATTATAATCATTTACAAGACTTTGGCTAATGAACGTTTAATTGTAACATTATTTCATTCTTAAACTATAGCATTCTCATTTAGCCAGGGTAAAAAAAAAATTGGGAGCACAAAAAAAGAGTGAGGTTGTTACCTATGTATTACAAGACTTTGGGCTAGATGCAGACCCCCACATGCTTTACGTCTGTAATTACGCAGCATAAAGGGGAGTTCACGCCCCCCAGAACTCCCCTCTAATGGTAGTAAGTGTGAACACTTACGTTTCTAGAAGGTTACCTTACATTTTACGACTTGCTTCCCCGCCCTGACCCTTCATTTAATCACCTATCCCTACCCCCACCTGTATGGCGGAGAAATTGCATTCATACAGCATTCATCGTATCATCTGATGTTACACCTGCGGAACATCTGGCGTGCGCATGCGCCAATGTTCCTAGACAGGGGACTTATGCAAATGACTTGCGTAAATTCCCTGTTGTATTTACCTCTGGATCCAGACCTTGTCATATATAGTTTATCACAGCAAGATTTTTTTTGGATGCAAGATTCTAAATGCAGATGAGTTGCAGTTATTAACATCATTTTGAATATAATTGCGAGAACAAAAGCATTGACAGAGAGGGTGCTTAAATGATTTGTACTTAGTTACTTCTTGTGACCTTCTTCCATGTTCAAATTAACTGTGAAGTCATATGTCCCCGTCACATAGGTTTTTATCTACACGCTGAGTTCCATTTTTTGTTGCACCATATCTATAAGATGTCCACCATCAAAAATATATGTCTACGTATAAATAAATTGTGATAATTTAGGGAAAAGTTTATGACCAAAAAACTTAATATAAATTATATCATAATTAAATATTATAATAAAATATTATAATATAATGTGCAAATTATAATTTATTATCATATTATATCATCTATAAATTATAAAAATATAAAGAAAAACCACAAGTCATGAATGCTTGTGCAAATAATCTAATCTGTGCATATAATTCATTATGCTCTCTGCACATGTTACAGCTTTTGTATAAGACCTCATATTTTCAAAATCACATTAGCATAAATAATTATGGAATCAGCATTTATCTTGAGAAAGCTAGTATAACATAATAAATATTTCTGTGATACAAAAGCAAACAGAATCTTTAATTGGCGGCTTGCGTGTTTCAGTTTGCTAATCAAATTCAGTGGAATGAATTGAGGGAAAACACAAAGGATTAATTTATTTTGGGTTATATATCACACCAAATGATTTTCAATATTTTTTATTCCACAATAAATTGCTGAAATTTGAATATGAAATATCATAATTAAAGGATATTGCGAAATATACAAAAATGGGTAACAGGGTAGTAAAAACATGTGACATTAGCTGGGAACTAATTATATCTACTTAGAAAAACCAAAGAAGGGGGTTATTGGGGTGAGCTCATTGGGAAGATTTATCATTAAAAACTTGGTTACAATCAAACAACAAACAGCAGGATTTACTAATGATCATTTATTTTTTTTATTCAGAAATTCTATGGCATTCCAGTGTGCTTTCCCACTATAAATCTAATTAATTACTAGCCATTCACTGATGTGATAAAAAGAAAAATCTATTGTTTTTTTCCAAGATAATATCACTGTAAATATGTATGGTATGCACTGTATTACCCCTAGAGCTGTAGCCACCTGCTATAGGCATGCTACTTATACACTGTAGCAGATGACCACAGCTCTGTAACTGAAGCTGAGGTTGTTTATAAACATCATTCAGAGCTGAGCTCCATGCAAGTAAGGAGAGGGGTCTCCCATAGCTGTGAATGCAGCACAATCATAATCCTAGATCCAGTCCATTATGCCGATGTCCCTCATCAACATCATCAAGGCTACACAGGGTCTTTTTACATCCTGGTCTAAACTTATCCCAATGTCTTGGATCTTTTGGATTCTTCTCTAAGTAACTTTGGGAGTGTCACTTATATAGAATTGCAAGTTAATTTACCTAAAAGCAATCACCTAATATATGTATTTTAATATACAGATAAACAAACAGAATAAAACCTGTGCTTTTATGGAAGCAGCTAGAACAAAAATCCTAAAAAGGGAATCTTAATCTTCTACCCTTTAAAAAAGGACTGAGCAAAAATTTTTTAGCCCCCAGAACTCATGTTAAAGATGGGGATCGTACCAATGCTTCCTTAATATGCAACTAATACAACTTCTTTTACTCATCTGAATCTATCATACAGACCTAAAAAATGGCACTTCAATACCTCCCCAAAAAAATATATATGTATAAAAAGTTCTAAAAAGAATCGTATATAAAAGTCTTTCTCTTTAAAAATATATAGGTGATCCAATTCTTCTATTCATACAGTAAAGTCAAGTGCTGGGACACTGAGGGGTGATATTTATTATGGGACCAATTATCCCACTACTTGTGCACCAAACAACTTGTGTCTTTGTGAAAAACCTCCCCACATCGAGCTTCCGCTATCCACCGACGCGTATCCACTTTCAAGGTGTATGGCGTAGTAGCTTGAGAAAGACTGCTTAGAGAGTGGAAACACGTTGGTGGATAGCAGAAGCTCCATGTTGGGAGGTTTTTGATAAAGATACAGGTTGTTTGGCACACATGTAGTGGGATAATTGGGTCCATAATAAACATCACCCCTCAGTGTCCCAGCACTTGACTTTATAAACCCCATACAGAGGAGCCTCGCTTAGGGGGTTATTGAAAAGTTTTTTTTAATGATTTCCTTATGGGAATAGTGTTGTCAGAATAAATATTTATATGAAAGAGATAGTTATTCGGACCTAATCATTTCTGGAGCAGGCCATTATTGGTCGATATGCAGAAAGCCCAAGGGGCAAATTTATGAGTAGATCACTTTTTCTTTTCTCCTATCCTGGTAAAAATTGCCTACACGAGGGAAGCGTGTGTTTTCTGATTCTTTTGAGGAATTAATTAACTGAGCAGCTGGATATTGAGAAGTGACAGCGGAGAAGGAGACTGTAAACACACCTCGGGAGGATTGCTGTAATATTGATATGCAAAAGTTACAAGAAGCATCAAATGTGAGTAGGGTATTTTAATCAATATCAACTCGTATATATGGTATTGCAAGAGAAAAGTGTATTTCTTTGTGTTTTCTCCTTTGTACTACTGTTGATTGAATTCTTACTACAAAGAAAGTGGATTCTAATGGAAACATTGTGCAACTGATGTGAACAGAAACAAAGTTGAACGCTCTATGAATATGGATAAGAATTGGATCACCTATTTATTTTTAAAGAGAAAGACTTTTATATATATTCTTTTTAGAACTTTTTATACAAATAGGTCTGTATGATAGATTCAGATGAGTAATAGAAGTTGTATTAGTTGCATATTAAGGAAGCGCTGGTACGATATGTATATTTATGTTTGTTTATTTTTTTACTTCTGTGACATTCCTTTATTGAAACATTCTCTGATTTATTTTTTTATTAATGTATTTTTTAGAATAATAATACATTGATGCCATTTTATCATATTTTAAGTGTGTTGTTTTGTTAAATTCTTGTTTGAGTTTCTCCTTTCTTTGTTTGTTTAGTTATATATAATAATATTTAAGCAGTCTTATGTTAGAAGCATTAGTGTATACCCAAATGTCCTTGAGATAGTAGACCTGATCCAGATAAGGAATGAGGATGTGCTATATATCCTATCCAGAGTTGTGTATTTCCGCTGAAACAGTGCTGGTGTTAAAAGTGCTGATGTGTCACTCCCGCATACAGAGACAGTTTGTATTTCTGCAGCCTCTGCCACTTTCCTATCTTTTGAGTATGTGTTTTTCTGTTAAATTTAACACTATTAAAATTGCAGGTAAAATGATTTATACTTAATGTATAGCAATGCCAGAGTATAGTAGTGGAATTCTGCTGCTATTCTGACTTTCTTTTTTTTTTTTTTTTACAGAAAAGTATTTAACAATGAAATCTTTCATATATTTCCATTAAATAATGGTATTTGTACATCATTTAAAATAAATAAATAGATATGACCATTTCTCCATTGAAAATGACCTGTGCCCATGACTTACACCAGGCAAGTCAAAAGCAAAACCCTAATTGTGCCACAAAATCTAAATCTAAGGGCCAGATTTACTAAGCTGCGGGTTTGGAAAAGTGGAGATGTTGCACATAGCTGATTATAGCTGACATTTTCTAGTATGTGATAGGAAGATGAAAGGTAGAATTTGATTGGTTGCTATGGGAAACATCTTCATATTTCCAAACCCGCAGCTTAATAAATCTGGCCCTAAGATTTTGTGAGCCAGAAGAATAATAAAAAAAAGTCACATACAGCCTACCTAGTATCCCCAATCATGTGTCTCCAGCTGCCACTATTCCCAATCATGTCTCTTCAGCTACTAGTATCCCTCATCATGTCTCTCCAGCTCCCCAGTATTCTCTATTCATATGGCTTTCCAGATCACAGTATCCCACATCATATAGCTCCAGCTCCCCAGTATTCCCCATTCATATGGCTCCAGCTCCCACTAATTCCCTATTCAGTAGTTTCCAGCTTCCTCTGTTTATACGTTGCGGTGCGTACCATCATCTAGCTCTTCTGTGTGACGCTGGCCACAAAGCAATCTGTTTCCTGCTGTCGGTCGATGCAGCCGTTATACAAAACAGCTGAAAATGAATTTTCAATCAATTGTCCTGTTTAACTGCTACAGCAACTGATAAAAGGCCCCTTTCAGCAATGATTTGACGTCCCCTGACATAATGAAAGATTTTCACAGAAGCACAGGCAGCTTGTACAGCTACAGCACCCATTTAGAGAGTTAAACAGCCCTTTTCTCATTTAAATATCGTGGAACTCCCTTTTCTTCTTGGGCAGAGCGTACAAATGCAGACATAGGTAGATGAGCTGCAGTGCGCCCATCTTTCTGTTCTCGCTCCCGTTTTGGGCATGTGCAGTAACTATTTACTGAAAAGGTATTGCTTAATTGCAGGGCAATTTCAAACATCATGTAAAATTGGAGGAATTTTATTTTTTATAATTCTATTAAAATAATGATTGTACCACTATATTTTACAATCCCTTCTGATATATCTACATTTAATAAAGGTAATTTATGAATAATGATTACTATTTTGAGAAAAAGATGAAACTGAAAACATCTTTCAATATAAATCACCACTTGAATGGATAACATGTTAAATCACTGAAATAATGCCACCATGGAGATATATATGGATGTGTGAAGATATCATTAGTATGTAGTGACTATAATTGCCTTAGCCTTCAAGAATTCACTATTAGACATTCATTAATTATTCTCCTGGGTGTAAAATTTCACTTCCCAAATGAAACTTGTGAATTATGTGTTTGTCAAAGGGAGTTTTATATATTATAGTGTCACTTTGTAGAGATGTTTTGCGTCCTTTACCAGAATTTTTTTTTTTATGTTCTATTAAATGCCATGAATGTCACCAACATACTTTGAAGCTTAAAGCACTGTTCAAAAGTCCATCTTTTTTATATAATACCCAATATTGGTACATCCTTATTACAGTCCAGTGAACACTATTTCTTTATGTTACAGCTTTGTACAATTTCGAAAGTTACAGCCGACATCAGATTCTCAGCTGCTGCGCTTTAGACAAGATTGTAATTGTGAAAAAAGTTTTAATTTATTCATCTGTCCTCAGTGCATAGGGATAGGGTTAGTTTAAGGAATTAGGGTTAGGGTTATTGTAATTCCAAACAAACATGTTGGCTTTACAATATTGACCAGACATTAGTTTCTGCCGGCATTACAGTGCCCAGCATATTCACTCTTGAAAATGAGGATGTCGGATCGGCAACATCCTATAAAGCAAAGCACACCTACAATCTCCCTCACTTCTACAGTAGTTACGCTATGCAGACCAAACTCTGGCTTTCTAGGGGAGTTAGCAGCAGTTACGCTGCCATAAGTCTAGTTTAAGTGTCCCATGCAGATCAGTAGGAAGGCTAGAGGACTAAATCTAGCCCAATAATATTAATAACAATAATAATGGTCCAAATCTAAAATAAAATTCTGAATTAGAGGCTAACATATATAATTACCTATTCTATATTCTGTATGTGTGGGTGACTGCATACCCCCTGCACTTCCCTTGCACGTACAGCTTTTCCACATTCAGGACTCTATCTTCAGTGTTCACACGCGGAAGGGTCATGTACCGAATGCAGCATCATACATAAGGGCTTAGCCAAGCTGCTTACTGTACGATCTGCATCCATATTTCCACCCAGCATGTGTATCACGTATGCATGTTGAGTATGCCTTTTGGGCCATTGAATAGAGACACTGATGCATCAAAACACAACATCGACCAGCTGCGTTCAGATATGCAAGTCCTATAAAGCCGACTTATGCACAATGGGGCTGATCCAGAACAACGCCCGTCGGCATTGTTACGGCGGGCATATGCGTAAGATCGGCATTCTTGCCGATCTGCGCATGCGCCCGGCAGTTATTTTGTTGCATATGGAAGAAATGTAGTAACTGAGAATGGTGCGTCCCTAACTCTAGCGCATTTTCGGTGGAAGGGGCGTGCCAAGCTTACGATCACTGTAAATACGCTAGAGTTAGGGAATGTAGGCGGGGGGGAGGCAAGTAAAATAGTCAGAAAGGGCTGGCCAACACAGTTACTGACAGTTCATGGCTACATCCTGCCGTAGTTACAATGCCAAAAGTTAGGTTAGGCTGCAGGCTGCGTAAGGCAGTGTAACTACGGCAGGACAGGGGGGAGTGTCAGGGGAGTGCATAGAAGTTATGGCTATGCGTACATACGAACACCCCATAGCCATAGCTCTGGATCAGGCCCAATGTGTACAATATAGACATTCCCACTTAGGACCAGATCCATGTTTTTCGTACATGTGGGGGTCTGTCCCACGTGCGTATCACCGATGCGTCCGACCGTTGATCCGCTCATAACCCCTTATTCCCATCACTACTGTAAAATTAAAATACTCCCCCCACCAACCTTACTATTAAAGGTCGTCAGTAATGATATGTAAGCAGGGCCCGGCACTGCAAGTGACAGCATGTAATCCCGGCCATCGCGCGCTCCGGTCTGCGGCTTGAGCATACAGGTTGTTGCATAGCAACCTGGACGCCAGCCAATGTGGCCAGCGGTGAGCTCCCACTTGGCTGCTATTGGAAAGCATATGTGTAAAATATCTGGTGCTCCTGTCAGTTGTTGCCGGTTATAGTATTCCATTCAGTCTGTTTTCTAAACTTCTTTTGCAAATTTTGAGTGCCCTGGTAACTGGATTTCCTCCTGTGTTTCTTGTCAGTCTGCCCTGCTTCCCTTTGTCTCTCCCTGGGAGTGAGTATGTTTTGTTTGTGTGCAGTGTGAGTGTCCTGTCTTGGTCTTAACCCCTTGTGGGTTGCTGTTTATTGTGTTGCTTTTGCACTTAGGTCTGGTTACTATTGAGCATTCCATCTTCGCTCCAGCCTACTGTTGCTATTGTGCTTTAATATCTGCACTCCTGTCATTCTGGTCATTTCTGTGCTTTACCATCTGCATTCTAGTCCATCCGGTCATTTCTGTGCTTTTACATCTACACAATAATCTTCCTGGGTATTGTTAGGACACTCCGGGTTTACCTGCGAAGCACCGGAGTGGTCCAGGCAGAATGTGTAGGATACTCCGGGTTTACCCGTGAAGCACCAGAGTAATCCTAAGGAGAACCCAAAGGAGTGAGCGAACAAGCTTCCGGGGTCCGGAGTCTTACCTTTCAGGTGGTTTTCACCAGAGCCCCTGATGGTGGGGATGGAATGAGCGGCCCCTGAAGGCGTGGTCGTTCCCCGTTGAACTTGGACTCGCAGGGAGATGTAAGAATAGACACCAACGGTGAACCCCAAAAGATGACAAGAACCAACAAATATCAGCGGGAGCAGAACCGGTAGGAAGAGACCCACTGGAGACAAACAAACGGCGTACACGGAAACGTGGCACGGAGGACTAAAGTCGATCACGGGACAAACTAGACAGACTGGGGATTGCGCTCACACTAACACTCAGAAATATCTCCTAAGAGATACACACACAGGCACTCAGGTAAGTATAGGTACTGCAGGTAAGGTATGTACAAATGGGGATGAGAATCAGGGCTGGATACACAAGGTAACTAGGGCAGGATATAAGGCAGGTAAGTGGGTCAAACAACGGTCAATTCACTAGGCTGGAAGCACTAGGCACACAAGGTAAATAGCAGGTCACAGAACTGAGGGAACAGACTCTATAACCGGCGCAGAGTGAAGGTAAGTGGGCTGTTAAATACTGACTGCTGTCCTGTGATAGGACAGCCCAGAAAACCCTGCCCCCAAGCCAGGATGCGTTCCACAGATAAGGAAGTGCATAAAGCAAATGAAAAGGCAGAGAGCGCACCTAATAGGAAGACGGCGCGCACGTGCATGGTTACTAAGACGCTGTAACCATGCTGCCTGTCGGCTGGGGAATGCCCTGAGACGCGCCGCGGGAATCGAGGTAAGCGGGCAGACGGGGAGGGAGCCGACAGATACAGCTTGCCATTAGACGGCAGCTGTAACAGGTATTACTGTGTATCCTAATCTGCACTACAGGTTACCTGGCTACTATCGTGCTTTACCACCTGCACACCAGCCTACCTCTATCTTTGTGTGTCACTGCGTTCCTTTATCCATCTGGCTACTGGCCTCCTCTGTATGAGTTCGGTCCTTTGGGGCCGCGACCTGCGACCTGCTACCTGTTCGCAGCCAAATCCATCCCCACTATCAGGGGCTCTGGTGAACACTGACCAGTAATTAGACTCCACGCCCTGGTGTTCCATTCACGTAACACTTATGGAACTTAGGTGGGCGGAGGGTATGCACGGTCCTGCCGGACGAATCTCCACATGTATGCAATAAAGTTTTGTACATATGTAGATCCTGCACAGAACATCTGGCAAGCACATTCCACATCTTGTATGCGAAATTCAACTGACATTCCTAACTGTGGATCTGGCTCTTAATGCCTACTAATCCAGACTTTTGTACAGGTTTCTGTGGGTTGTAGTCCAAAAATTGAAGGTAGGATCTGGTTGTTGAATGCTTGTGTATGCAACTGGAAGTAGTTCTAAATAATTTGGTCCAGTGATTAAAGATCCTACTGTGTTTATTGCTCAAAGAACTGAATTTTCCAAATTGGTTCCAGTCCAATAGTAATATGGTTTATGTAAAAGCCAGCCTTGCTGATGGTATTAAATAAATAGTGCTTGCTTTATTATACTTCAAGCAGAAACACATTATCAAAGTGTTATTTTCTTATTTTATCAAGCTTTCCAAACACCTATGGGAGGTAAGAAATTTGGCCAAAACTAATTTATTTACTATTGATTAAAGTAGGAAATGTAAATGCAAATGTAGCAAAAACAATTCAACAAAAACAGTTCACCAAGCAATTATATCTGTCAAGATCAATCTTCATTTAGTAAAATCTTGAATCACATTCAAAATTTAGTTCTAATACTTTGTTTTAGTTTTACCCTACTAAAGATTACACATATTAGTTACACATGTAAGTTTTATAAGACAAATTCTCAGACACTGAGAACTCATAACATACTAGGTACTAAATAAATTCAAATAAGATATTGCAGTAAACATTTCTTTTAAAAAAAGAAATGGGAAAAAATAGCTATAGTTTATCCAATAAACTCATACTAAAGCTTATCCCAGGGCTGGCCACCCAGGGTTTATACGAGCAACCATTGTGAACCTGGGATTCAAGAGCTTCCCTTTCCTTGGATTGGGTACCCATAGGCTAATTGCAGGCTAGTTGCCACATCTTTAAACACACATCACACTGTAAACAAGTTTCCTGGTATATTACACAGGTGGGCTATCCACAAGTCAACATAGTGTATTTGAAATATGTAATGTTAATATTGTATTACATGACTTATACACTGTTCATATTATTTTTAAATTCATTTGAGGTATTGTTATATTTATAATATACAATTGTGTTTTATTAATGCAGCCACATTCTTAATACAAAACACTAAAGGCCTCTGTAATTCAAAGCTAAACTGTCAAAGAACCAATCAATAGCTTTAAAAAAGTTTTGCTGGCATCATTATGATTTCCAGTAACAGTCCATGAACTGCTGGATAGGTAATGTTTCTTAGCAGAGTTAGCACTTTTTTGAAGCTACTGTAGTTGTTCAACATTTCTGTGCAGAAATATTTTTTTTTTATAGAAAATCTGCACCATTACAAAAATAGTAATATCACAACATTAAAAATACATAGCCAAGGACAAAAAATTACTCAATAAGCCTCAGATGCTGAGATCACAAGAAATCCAATAGTTTTGATGGTTTACCATCATAATATATATGAAAAATAAAATTAATGATGGAAAATCCAGGTCATATAAGACAATTGTAGATCAGGTATACTCAGCATCCAGAGGTCTATTTATCCCAATAGCTTTATTCTTTTTTTCAAAGAATAGACAGAAATACTCCTGTTAGGCTCCAGTCCTGTCTGGCAATTGGCATTTGTGACATATTGCCAGCCAGGAACTGAGCCTAACAGGAACATTTCTGTGCATGTCCTCTTTGTGTTATCTATTTTTTGCACCAGTGCAATGGACCAAATTTGGCATTATGGGAGTTTTCATATGTTTCTCTTAAAGGCCGAGACTCTTGGCTTGTTTTTTACTTGTTTTTGTGATATTGGGCCTGATCCAGACCTACGCCCGCCGTCGCTAGGACGGCAGGCGTAAGCGTAAGATTGGCTGAAAAGCCGATCTGCGCATGAGCCGGGCA
Organism: Limnodynastes dumerilii; assembly: GCA_011038615.1. Classification (NCBI taxonomy): domain Eukaryota; kingdom Metazoa; phylum Chordata; class Amphibia; order Anura; family Limnodynastidae; genus Limnodynastes; species Limnodynastes dumerilii. The sequence goes on along the minus strand of WWET01005566.1, from coordinate 36,941 downwards.
GATGTTGCCCGGCGTNATTGGCTGAAAATCCCCGGTGTCGCTACGGCAACGCCTGATCGTGGATCGGGCGTCCGTAGCAGCGCCGTAGGGACGGTGGGGTGACGGTGTGTCTAGGCGGCCATACGCTCCTGTGCAAGTGTATGGCCCCTTCCTTACACCGGCTGAAGTTAGGGTAGCCTTCAGCCGACGTAAGGAAGGGGCCAAACGCCCGCACAGGGGGAGTGTCGGGGAAAGTGAAGGGAAAGTGATTTTTTTCTTTATATTAAACAATTATTAATTTTTATGTGAGGAAATAAATACAGATGCAAGTCATCATTATTAACCTTTTCTTTCACTCAAATTATAAAACTATGAATTGAAATATTTAGAACTACTAAACTGTTATTTATTTCTTTAGCTTTTTTTTCTTTTAGAATTGGTGCAGAGACTTTTGTTAGTCATGCTATGCGCTCTTAAAGACAGCTTGCACAGCAGGTAAGCTACTAGGTATAGTGGACGGCTGTCTAGGAGTGAGCATTGCAAAAAGTGAAAGTCTGTGGCTTGTCATAGGCGAAAGCTTTCTCTCAGATACACTTCATTCATATATCAAGGTATACATGTTCTGACGTATTATTAACATATTGAACATTTGCATTACCACTCACTTCAGATACCTTTTTTTTGTGTCATTATTCAGTTTCAGATGGATGCAAGCAGCATTTATATTTATAAGTTGTTCATTTCCATATGACATATTGTGTGATTAAATTTAAGTGTGTGTTTATATATATATATATATATATATATATATAACAACCCTACAGAGCATTTTTTTTAATTCTGCATTTACAATTCATCACATCTCTGTGTCTCTTGTTTGCAAATCTTTGGAAAGCACGTAAAACCTTTATTTTCTCAATTAAAAAACTCATATTATGTTGTTAACATTACCAATCTATATTTGAAGACATATTGAAATATAACGTTTGGGAAATTATAACTAACAAGTGTTAACAACTGTCATGCTTTGTCAAAGTAGACAAAAATCTAACGATATTCCTATGTTTTCATCTTTACACTTCCCTCTCTTCATACTTAATTTGAGTAATATTAATCTCGTCTGTCTAGCCAAGTATTATATGGAAGTGCATTCATGAATATAAAGTGGAAATGTAAATTTTGATATCACTCTTGATTATTCTATCTCTTTTTGACATAGGATGAAGTGCCAATATATAACACCTGTTGCATCAGCTTCATCCAAATTTCAAGTCACAGTATGAATTTTTTAAATTATAATCTGGTTTGTCTGGCAAGATCAATCTATAGAAAGCCCACGAGAAGTTACATTAATTACTTGATGATTAATTATGTTGTTTCCTATGGATACCATGCCAAATCATTGATTCCAGATGCTTGTATGATGTTTTCTGGCTGGTATATTTTTTTACATCTTGGCATAATATATATATTGGTAATTCAACAAAGATTTATTTTTGCACTTCTTAATTCATTATAATGATTGACAACAGAATGTCTCTGTCATTTACCATTGAGCATAACCTCAGCAATAAATTAGTCTATTAATGGCAATTTTATTTTACTTTACGACTACGCGTTTGCACGGGGTTACATTATGTTATGTTTTTATGGAAAACACTGGCCACATCATTTACTAATGATAGTAATAATAATAATAATAATAATAATAATAATAATAATAATAATAATAGCAAACAATAAGCAAACAAAAGTACCACATCACCATGGGTTATGTGTTTATCTAAAATCTAAAGATATCAATGTTTCCCATAAATATATTAACAATTTACAAATATAAGTGAAAACATCATGGTTCATAATATACATTCCTTTCCGTAAATCACACGTAACATCTGGAGGGCACATGCGCCCTCCCCTCCATACATCTCGCTTACACTGCGTGCATCAGTAGGATATCGTACATAACTCAGGATCCTGTGCATAGCTGGCAGGTACTCTCTAAATCAATACAGGTATCCAGCACTATGGGCTGGATCCAGACTTAAGAAGGAACTTGAAAATAAGAAAGGAGAGTTACTCCTGGGCTAAACCATGTTGATTGCAGGGGAGTCATATTTCATCTGTTGCAAACAGTATTAGAGTTGAGAGGTGATGTTTCCTATCCCAAGTCTAATTAACAGTGTAAAAGTAAAGCTGGTCATTATCTGTGTGCACTGAGCAATTCAAAGATATATCCCTGCATGCATAGAATACAATTAACTTGACTCCCCCTGAAATCAGCATGATTTTGCCTAGGAGTAACTTTCCGCTCTTAAATTCAAGCTCCTTCTTAAGTCTGGATCCAGCCCTATATTAGTATTAAATAAAAAAGATATGTGTTGGCTTTGAGAACCAGTCAAGTAGCAATCCCAAAAAATATTTAAAGTCATCTTTCAAGAAATAATTATTAAGTCCTATATGGCGATTGCCTTAAATAGAAATGCTTAATACTGGTTACAAGAGCAAATATATTCAAAGCTGCAGAGTTCAGAGAAACAATTAGGAACCTCTGATGTTCCAATATGTAGCACAGGCTTATTCAATCCTGAGAAGGAAAAAGCCGCTAGTAAGGTTGTCAAGCCTCTCCTCCATACTAAGGCTCTCTCACAGCACCCTATAGAGGATTCAAAGCTCTTGGGTGACTACATGAATAGAGCTCACACCTCACTGCAATATGTAGCCAAAAAAGGCTTTTTAAATAATGTTCCAGTGAGTTCAGCTCCAAGATTAATGCAGGTAAAAGATTGTTGTTAAAACCTTGACTTGCGTGTTTCGTCTGCAGCTGTAATTGAAAACAGAAATTCTCATTTAATTGTGTATGGGATGAGCTCAGCTGCTCAGCTTGATCTCATTGACTGTTCAGGAATGTCAGATCAAAGGGCATCACAAATGTGCTGGGTAAAAACTCATGCAGAAAAATAAACAACTTTAAATAAAAACTCTCATTCACTTTCTATAAATATCAGTATCAGTATCATTGTTCTCCATTATGATTTTATTGCTCAGATCAGTGTTCCCCAACCTCAGCCCTCAGGGACCACTAACAGTGCATGTTTTCCAGGTCTCACTGCTGGAGCACAGGTGTGTTCATTACTAACTGACACATTTTAAAAGCTCCACAGGTGGTACTTATTATATTACTTGTGATTCTTTAAGGAAGCCTAGAAAATATGGACTGTTAGGGGTCCCTGAGGACTGAGGTTGGGGGACACTGGCTCAGATGACACATCCTTGATTTGCTCCCCCAAAAAATTCTGACAGTCTTGTTTTATTTTCAAGAAAACACCCACATATAACTTGTCTTACTAAATGTAGCCATATTCTGTAGTTTAAATTAATGTTTGGTTGGTTTTAGATTATTTTAAAATCTGAATGGCTGTTATAGCTGGGTATTTTTTAGCCCTATATTAAGCAATGCAATTGGGAAATATATAGGACTTAATGTACTCCAATAATAGTTTATGCAGGACATATGAGGTCTTATTAATAATAAGTGGGGCTTAATGCACTCTCATAATATGATAATATGGGGACATATTAATCCCTACTATAGAGACTATTATTAATAGGACTCCATATGCATTGTAATATTACATTAAGTGTTGTAGCCATATACCGTAGGACTAAAATATCCATATGAGTCTGAAAAATACCAATAAATATAACAGGTGTTCAGATTATAGAAAATTTTCTGGTTGTGAGCGCCTACAACTTTCAAGTCTTTTCTGCTATGGTGGTTTTACCTCATACCTCTGAGGGCCAGATTTACTAAGCTGGGGGAATGGAAAGGTGGAGATGTTGCCAACAGCAACGAATCAGATTCTAGCTGATGTTTTCTAGTATGTAATAGGAAAGTGAGAGCTAGAATGGGATTGGTTGCTATGGGCAACATCTCCATTTTTTCTTTCCCACAGTCATGTAAATCTGGCCCTGAAAGTCCTAATGTTGGGTAATAAATCATATGTTTTAAAATTTTAAAGTAACGCACTTACAGGCACCCCAGTATTAATTGCCAGAACTTAAGTCTGTATCAGATCTTAACAAGTAGAGAGATATGATCAAGTAACATGGTGGTAAAAATAATAGACCTGATTCAGATCTCTGCGTGACTTCCGATCGCTCGAAGATCTGTTATTCCGCACTAAAGAGGGGAGTTCTCACCCCTGTCACTCCCCTCTTTAGTACATACGTGTCCAGAACCCTACATTAACTTCCGTGCGGCTGCATATCCATGCAGAGCTGCTGCTTTCCTTCTCCGGCCTCTCATCAACATGCCTATCCTTGCCTGTCTGGCGGGGATTAAGCATGCGGAAATGAATGGCTGACCCCTTACGGACATTGAGGTAGATCCAGACCTAAGAGGTTGTTACGTTGGAACGCGTAACATATTCACGCTAGCGTAATTACTATGCACTTGCCTAGGCACTCCTTTCGATCGTACGTACTTTGGCCGTTTTACGCTGCCCAAACCCTACCTACACTCTACATAGCATAACTAATGACGTACGTAATGGATTTACGTACGTGAAGGTCTAACCCAGCCCATACTGTCCATTTTAAATGCCTTCCTTTGGCCTCCAAAGTGTAATTACAGGTGTCGGATTGATGTCCACGCCCCTTCCCTCGTATTTATGCTGATAGTACGTACGTAAGTTATGCGGCATAACATCTGCTGTGAACATGCGCAGTAAATACAAATACACTACTTGACGTCATCGGCTAGCATAAATACGCTAGTGTACTTAGCTCAGGATCTGGTCCATTCTTCCATATGGAACAAAGTACCATATGGAGGGAGTTACGACTCACAACATCTGGTGAGTGCATGTGCAGATGTTACTAGTCAGGGGACTTACACAAGTTCCGTTCTGAATCAGGCCCAATGTAATTAGCAATATATTTTTAGATTTAGCATAACTCGTGTATCCGCTGATATTCATTAGATGCTAATCTCCAGTCAAGTGAGCACACATTTAAAGGTGAAATAGGAAATTGTTGAATTCACATGTTATTGCATATATTTTAGTGACATACCATATACACTTCATTGCAAGAATAGTTCATGAATTTTACTTCATGAAAATAATGAGTGTTACTCATAGCTGGCTAGCAATATTTTTATTCACATTTTCATTTCACATTTTCATGGGTTCTATTAGAATTTAGGATTTTCTCAGATGTCAGATTTACCTTTTTTAAATAATTGTAAAAATCTGTATCAGGGCGCTAATATACAGTATTTTTCAGCATACACAATAATAAGTGTGCTCATGATATTTGATAAATATTACATGAAGGTCATGACTTTATACATTTATGTACTTATTATTCACTTTTTAATGTTGTTGTTTTATTAAATTATTATGGACATAATTTTTGTGATGCTAATACTGAATATAAGCTTCCAAGTGGAATATTATAGCAGAAATAAAAGCATTTGTTTACTCATATTATATTCTAAATCTGCTATATTCCGCTATGTCTGCCTTAACTCATAACATTGGTGATGCAATACAGCTGGCAGAGTAATTTAACATTTTCTGAGTCAATAACCACTTTATGTACTGAGAGATTTTAATAACAAGAAATCCAGTAAACTTGAGTTATTTTATTAAGTACATTGTGTGATCGTCAGTTCATTAGGCTTTAAGTTCTTGAAGACTGTGGGAGGATTTATAAAACAGCAATTTTATAATGTTTGTAGACACAAAAAATTGATGTGCAACACTAGCCGTTCTTTTCATTGTTTTTGGAGGGGACATTAACAGCAAGTCCAACATTACAGCAGCAATGTGAAACATTTTTTGTCAAAACCAGTTTTTCTATTAAACAATGTTTTTTGGAGCTGATCCAGAGCGACGCTTACACCCTTCTTTATGTGTAAGCACAGCGTTTTTTAGCACTGTGCATGTCACAAAAATTAGAGATATGATTGACACATTCAATTGATGATACACCAGATGCAGTGGCAGCTGCGATCCAATGATAATCTCTGCTGTATCCTAACTACTGTATGGCCTAGGGGAGGCTGTTACAGTATTAATATAGTTCACCTCTGCCTTAAGATTTTCAAGCCGTTCCCATGGACAATAGGGATGGTGTAGAAATCTGGATTGCATGTACAATTAGCATCTTTCCTACCCTCACAGAGTGGAAACATTTCTGCCTTCTGCCTTGTCCCACCCCTGTGTCGAAATATTCACTAGGATGGAATTCTGAATTAGGAGGATTCAAATCTGTTCTGCTAATGCAGCACTTGTGCATACATTTCTTACCAAAAGGGGACGTTTTCCGGTCCTACCAATACCAAAATGTCCCTTTGTAGCAAATCTGGATTCAGTTCAATGTACTGTCTCCAATACTATTACCACCTTCTTGTCTTGTTTGTTTGTGGGTTATTGCTAGGAAGGATCAACATGGTAAATATTCCTCTAGAACAGGGGTGAGGAACCTCCAGCCTCTGGGCCGGATCCTTTACGCACAATCATATGGTCCAGCCCTCAGACTACCTCCCAAGTGTCCCACCTGCCTCACAACTCGTCCCGAGAGGTCAGACTCTCGGGACAAAGTTTTTTTTTTTTGTAAAGCCTGTGCCGTGGAATATGTGGACGGGCTTTACACATCACAGTACAGGTAATACAGGGCTCCTACGGGAGCCCTATAGGACCAAACCTGTTACTGTGAATGGCAGTGACCGAACCTGTGCTGTCACTGTTATTCTACAAACAGATTTGGTTCTTCAGGGCTCCCGTAGGAGCCCTGTATTACCACTACTGCACCACATGACCGGGAGAGAAAGCGTGGGACAGACAGAGAGAGGGAGCACCACAGAGGAAGGGAGAAATCATCAAAGGTAAGTAATAGAGGCTGGAAATAAGGGGCAGACAATGGAGGCTTGAAATAAGGGGCAGACAATGGAGGCTGGAAATAAGGGGCATACAATGGTGGCTGGACATAAGGGGCAGACAATGGAGGCTGGACATTTAAAGAGGCAGACAATGAAGGCTGGACATTTAAAGGGACAGACAATGAAGGCTGGATATTTAAAGGGACAGACAATGGAGGCTTGACACAAGGAGCAGACAATGGAGGTAGGACATAAGGGGCAGACATGGAGGCTGGATATAAGGGGCAGACATGGAGGCTGGACATAAGGGGCAGACATGGAGGCTGGACAGTAAAAAGGGCTGAAATGGAGACTGGACATTAAAAGGGACTAACATAGTGGTTGGACGTTACAAGGGGCATGGATACTGGGGTGGGGGCTAGTGACATGATGGTTAATACTGGGGGCCTGGAGACATGATGGTTTATACTGGGAGGGTTGGAGGCACATGATGTGGATACTGGGGGGTGCAGGCTAGTGACATGATGGTGAATACTGGGGGCCTGGAGACATGATAGTTTATACTGGGGGGTTGGAGGCATATGATGTGGATACTGAGGGGCCTGATGACTTGATGGGGATATGACTTGATGAGTAATATGTAATTCCAGGCAGTGTTGCTTTAATTACTAATAATCAGCTCAACAAAAATAGCACACTGGGCTAAAGATGTGAAAGTATCTTGAGAGATCAATAATTAAAGTTGTGACACTTAAAACAGAGCTATAGTGGAATGCCCATTTTATAAAGTGCTTAGTCATAGTACTTTTCTATAAATATTGGGGAATTCATACAAAGTCATTTATGCTTTGACACGTAATCATGGTTATATTTTTGTTGCACGGTTTTTATTTTTACCATCTAAATAGCAATCTTTCATTGGGATGGGACCTTTCTAAATGTGAAGCAAATACTCCATCACACTTCACTTCAACAGAGCTGCAAGTACCCTGCTATATTTACCTACATGAACATTTGGGTTTCCATGCAGTTTGTTTATTTCATATGCTAATGCCTTCAATGTACTGTTTACTGTTTGTAGTTTTACCAGGTATAAACTACTACCTTAAAATCTAATCATATTTATTTATTTATTAACAGGTTTTTATATAGCGTTATCAGATTACGTAGCGCTTTACAATTTTAACAATCATTATAACAGGACTGGGTGGTAACAGACAGACTGGGTGGGTAAGAGGGCCCTGCCACAGGCTTACACTCTATAGGATATTAGGGATTGATACATAAGGGAAAGTGCTATATAATCACACA
>WWET01005566.1:0-18345 GCA_011038615.1 Limnodynastes dumerilii | reverse complement strand
ATATATATATACAAAAATGGTTTTATCAACACATTCTATTTAACAAATTAAAATTTAATTTTCGTTCTTATGAAATTCTTTATCAGTCCCTTTTTTGCTTGTAAAACATTTATAAGAAATAATGAAAGATAAGAGTGAGAAAAAAAGAAAACAATTCCAAGTTTATAAAGTTTTGCTCAATCTGTCCTTGAAATCACGATAATCAAAAGATACAGATGTGGGGAGAGGTGCATCACAATATCAAAACCATTCTATCTTCAGTGGTTTGGATGAAGCTATAGATAAGAGGACCCATTTGTCCCAGGCTACAGTGCATGATTTTCCTGATTAGTGCTGGCACTGGTAAATTTATTGGCACACATACTTTTTCTTCACAATTATGCCAATATCAATCTAGGGTTCTGATGCTAGGGCTTGTTTTCTGCACTCAGAGCTCCAAGCACAGTGACAGTGGAAATCCAATGCCAGATCCTTGCTGGATCCAGCCTTCTCACACAGAGATACGTTGCCTGAACTTAAAACTTAAAAGTGATGTCCTCATTTGAAATGGTGATGCCACAGAAGTCTAGATAGCACAGAGGTCACTTAGCCCACCCTCAGTGTATTATTTACAAACTCCTCTCCCATTGGTGTAAGTTGTGATCACATCCTGCCCTGTTGCATCCCAAATTTGGAAATCTGCATATGGAGGTTACAGAAGTATATAGGAAGTATGGTGCGTGCATAAGCACATCCACATCCCTCCCAACTGTCCCGATTTCCGCAGGACAGTCCCGATTTCGGTGCATTGTCCCGCTGTCCCGCCTGTTGTCTTGTTTGTCCCGATAAGCAGAGAAAATTTTATTTTTTCATTTGAGCTGCAATTAGCCAGTTGTCCAGCAGGGGGGTAGACATGATATTGGAGGCAGGCGTGCAACCCCCCCCCCCCCCCACACACACACACACACACACACACTACCAGGCCAGAAAATTTTGTCCCTCTTTTGATTTTGCAAATTTTGGGAGGTATGAATCCACAAAATATGTGAGCATTGTTATTGCAAAGAGCAGAAATGCAGACCTGAGCGCTCAATTATTAGCTACAGAACCAGACATGACCTAAGCTGTGTTTTATTTCATGAAGATATTTGACATACAGTATATGGTTGGGTTTGTCTTTTAACACAAATTAGGTTCTTTGCTGAAAAATGACTGCACTATAGAGCAGGACAATAATAATTTGAAATGGCCTTTACTATAATGATGTGCTTATTTGTGCTTAGGTCTATTTGTATCTAGCTTTACATAGGGTAGTTAAATGATTTATTAAAATTAAAGATTATTCTGTCTCATAGTATAACATTCAGAAAAATGCTTTCCAGTAGTCTGAACTTACTTGCATACTGGGTAACAAAACATTACTAAAATGTTTTGGTTTAGTGTTGTGCTACTGCATAAGCAAATATATTTCCCATGCTGTTCATTTTTCCCTATATCTATATATACAGAGTTCCTTAAATCCTGTATAGAATATCTCAAATGTTTTATCTAGTGTAACTTGGCTGCTTCTAAATGATTTAAACAAATTGATTTTCTGTTGACTCAGTGTGCTCTGTGTATTTACTGCTGTAAATGATATGAACATGGCTTGCTTGATTTTATTTTTTTATTTTTTAATAATCAAAGAATAACCCTCAACTACAATACCCATTGGAGTATTGCATTTGCAGCAGTTCAGCAATGTTTTAGATGACATTCAGTGATGACACTTCATCAGTGTCTTGTTAAGGGTCTCCTGAAATCAGTTAATAGAAAGAAATGAAAGAATGATTTAATAAATCTAAAAGTGTATCCCAGCAGCGATCGATGTAGTAAGCAGGCAGCTGTACTTTTGCATTAAAGAATGCTTGTCATTCATTATTTTTATTACTCTATGGCATAGAATGTGCGTGATATCATCTAAACGTAGGTTGGCTTAACAATATTTATTTAGTAATGACTTTGTGCTACAAAGTGAAGAAAACATATCTAATTAAATTAATGATCTCTGCTATTGTGTTTTGCTGCTGAGGTATTTAATCAATGACACTACAAAACATTCATGTGTTTGTTCCAAAGCTAGTTTCCCACAGAATATTAACTTGGGGTTGAACCAGAGGCGCACGCAAATTGGCACATATTAAGTGTCCTGTACATTTAAATGCAAAAACACAATCCTATTATTATTATTATTATTATTATTATTATTATTATTATTATTGCTGTTATTGTTATTATTATTACTTTTATTATTAGATTTACTCATTCTTTTGTTAATCAATATATATTCTAGCGCCACAGTACTAGTACATAATTCTGAATCCATAGAATCCAGATCTGTCCTGGTCCTAAATCTGATGGCAGGACTGGACAGAGCAGGAAGCGGAAGCTTCAGTGTACTGTAAGAGCTGTTAAGGTAGGGTCTGCCAAGCTTAACTTCAGGATGAACATGGGAAGTGGTCTCCCCACGCTTCTACGGAATTTAAAATTAAGCAGGGATCCAGCATTTGACCTCTGCTGCCGCTGCGTTCAGAGAAGAGGTCTGGATGCGGTCCATTACTATTTATTTAAAAGGTACCACAAGTGCTCTGTGGCACCTTACAAAGTATGTTCTCAGATTGCATGAGCCTGCCCTTACTGTACACTGACTACGTGCCTCCACCACTTCCCTACCATAAAAAACCTTTTAGAGAGCAAGTAGTCATAGCGCCAGTTAGGTTTGGGTCTGGATCACCCGCAAATTCACACACATTGTTTCTGAGCATGAGCATTGCAAAGTCACACTGAGCTATGCTCTTCTATCGGGCATACATTCACTTCTGCATCAGCCCCTATGTGTTCATCTGTCCCGAAAACAATCCATTTATAAAGCTGAAAGCAAAAGACACCATTTCACCTGACAGCACTTTCTCCTTTGTTTTTTCAACTAAGATGGTGATCATTTTCTATCCATATGATGTACTTGTCCATGGTGATCCTTGGGGGTTCTCACTTGACAGCTTCAGGTTTTATTGTCTAGTCTTTTGTGAATGTCTGAGTGTTCATTGCATTTAGGCAGAAGAAAAGAAGATAAGAAAGGAGTAATTACTGCACTGGAGGATATCCGATACCTGAAAGTACAATAGAAAATATTAGTAAATCCAGAACCGTTATAGACCAGGATCATTGCAGTAAATGAGAAGCTTGGCTCCAATTTAGGTTATAATAAATAGAGACCTTTTTTATCTATAAGTTTTAGCATTTATCATCATGGTATGTGAACTAAACACAGTGGGCCTGATTCAGACTTAAGAAGGTGCTTAAAAAAGAGAGGAAAGTCACTACTGGGCTAAACCATGCTGATTGCAGGAGGAGTGAAGTAAATTATATTTTTTTCATGCAGAGATATATGTTTGAATTGCTTGTTGTACACAGATACTGACCAGCTTTATTTTAACACTGCTATTTAGACTTGGGCTAGGAAACGCCACCTTTCAAATCTAATACTGCTTGCAACAGATGAAATATGACTCCCCTGCAATCAACATGGTTTAGCCCAGGAGTGACTTTCTTCTCTAATTTTAAGCACCTTCTTAAGTCTGAATCAGGCCCAGTAATATATTAAGAGACCTTCAAAAATGTCTTATTTTCCCAGGAAGCACAAATAATTATACAAAAGCATTGTAGTACAGAGTTAGCCATTATGAACCTGTTTAGTAGTGTATATTGCAATGCATGGAGCAAGCTAATAGAAGTAATTGTATGTCACAAGTCACCATATGCATTCTGTTCCATATGTCTCCAGAGGATCATCCGTGTGCTGCTGTGTTCGGTCTCATCATCCTGGACTCATGTCAGCTGCACTTCAGATGTCAGTCTTCCCTGTACACAATGCTGGTTAATTGTTGTCCTTCCCATGGTCATGTTGTATTCTATTTGAGTAGCCTTCACTGAACCACATATCCCAGCCTGTCTTTCTCAGTGTCTGCTCAATAACAGGGTCCTGCCTGTTTCCGCTAAACCACAGATCCCAATCTGCCTCTACCTCTGTCTGCTCAGCCATAGTACCCAGCCTGTGCCTGCTCACCAATAGTACCTAGCCTGTGCCTGCTCAGCCGTAGTACCCAGCCTGTGCCTGCTCACCCATTATACCCATCCTGTGCCTACTCACCCACATTACCCAATCTTTGTCTGCTCCAGCCCCCTCATTGTCTCTGTGTATTTATTTGTGGACTCCATTACTTACCTGTACTTATTATTTCACAATAAACCTGTTTGTTAATTACAAGAGACTTTTGGAAGGATCAGAAATCCAAGAACATTGCATTGTGAATATTCATTGCTAAAGCATAGGAAAATGAGTTGATCATTGACAAATATCTACAATGCTCAACCACCAAAAATGATATATACATAATGGATGTGCAAACCACTGCACAGGAAAACCTTGCCGAGCCTTCCAATATTGTATGATATTCTGCATTATGAAAATAAGAATATTTGGTATTTTCAAACAGTTAATACCGTAAAAAGATATTTTTCTTATGTTAATATATGTTCATTTGCTTATCCATATACTTACAAAACCCTGTTGAGATATTTTCAATTCCCTGCATAATTAGCACCATAGTGTGCTTATTCCCTTCTATTATGGTAACAAGGTGGAAAAGAAAAATTTATTAAGTTTGAAGCTTCAACACCCTTTTCAGTTCACTTCCTGAATTGAGGATTCATCCTGGTCTTAAGGCTGTTGTCACTGATTTGTTCTCTGTTTCCCCATATTCTTTGTGCATATTTTTCTTGTGTATACAACAAAGATACAGAATATTAAGAATTTTTGGGGTTTTAAAGTGTTGTTGTATGATTTTGTGGTAGAATTTAGACAACTAATTTACAACATAGAAATCCATAGAATTTGGAGGAAATACTCAGTGAAAAAAAGTAGATGTTATTATTTTCCTTTTCCCAAATAATAATCACTTGATGTGACATAATATCACTTGAAGTCACATTTGCTATGTTAAGAGATTAAACTCAACATTTATCATAACCACAGCCTAAGGTCACAGTCTAATTGTACAGTATATGATTGAACTAAATGGTCAGCAATAAGAAAAATTGCTCAAATCTGAAAAATAGACACATCTTTGCCATGAGTTATTTACAAATTAAACACTATTTGTACACCATGTTCATAATCTATGCCCCATGGTGAATCAACCCAATAACAGTCCATGAAACATGTGGAAGTCAATCTGCAAGGATCAGTAAATGCCATATGCCTATAGCCTTATTAAAGATCTTAAATACTCTCAGATATACTCTTCCTGGCTTACTCTAGGGGAACATATCTTTTAATAATAACTTAACATGAGCTATTACTTGTCAGTGACTTGACCTCTAACAAATGAGGGGCTGATCCAGACTTGCACTTACTGTATACCTGCAAAACAGGTGCAGACCTAAGCAAAAATTGAGTGGTGAAGTTTCCTAGATTAAATATAAAGCTATGCTGTCTATCAGTTCTATGTGCAAAAGTAAAGTATTTCCCTTCATATAAATCATTTCAAATGAATTAGCGCCCCTTGCATTACAAAATGGTTTAGTACATTGTTACACTTTTTATTAAAACTTATTTATATAGCACCACAAATTGTCTGCAGCACTTTACAGAGAACATTAGGCATTCACATCAGTCCCTGACTCTAATGGAGCAACATACTAAGGTATCTAACACATACACACACACACACACACACACTAGGGTTAATTTAGTCAGCAGCTAATTAACCTACCAGTATGTTTTAGCATTTGGGAGGAAAACTGAGCACCTGGAGGAAACAAAGAGACACAAGGAGAACATACAAACTCCACTCAGATAAGGCCTAGTTTGGGATTCAGACTCTGCTCTGTGAGACACAAGTGCTGCCCTCCACTTGCACCTATTTTGCCCTTCCTCTCAAACTCTGGATCAGCCCACTAGATCTTATCTTGCCTTTTGTATTGTGTATACATAGGCCCATAGCATCATTGCCTGATATAAAAAGCAGATGGACCATTCATTCAAAAGTGTAACTGCAATACTTAAGGTGACTGAACAAACATATGATTGATATTAAGTAAATGGACACAAAATTATTCAGAAACACATCCTTATTATTCAGATACTTTATTATTCAAGATCCTTAACGACAACTTAGAAAATATAAAGTGTATTATAAATAGAGACGTACAGTACAGTGATCATGGCAAAAAATATATAAAAAATATTGCTTGTCTGGGATAGCAGCTGACAGGGGGTGCTGTTTCAGAGTAGCTGTTTTGAAGATTTGGGGACCTCCTGCAATGAGGGAGCTCTCAATTTAAAAATCCATGATACATGACCCAAAGTTGGGGCTCTGACAAAGAAACCTTGTAAGTGGCTGGTGACTTATCATATATTTGCAAATGTATGTAACAAATCTCTCTCACAGTTATTTTAAAGATAGAATGTCATGCTTAGTTGCTGATTAATTGCAAGACTGCTGGGGTGACATTATTTTGTATCTGTGAGACTCCCCATACCTTTCTAGCACCTGCTCTAGATTCATTCATAAATTGATTTGAGCAACCACCATTTTGTGACCACCACAGACCCAACAACAGGTTAGTGGAGACTCTTTGGGTTAGGCTACGGGGAGGGGAGTCTTAGGGTTACGCTGCAGGGAAGGAAGTCTTAGGGTAAGGCTGTGGGGAAGGAGTCCTAGGCTAAGGGTTAGGGTAATAGAAGGGGAGGGTTAGAGCAAAGATTAGGATAAGTGTTTGTGTTAGATAAATACTTACCTTAAATTCTTAGGATCTGCAATTTCTTGTCCTCGGCAGCGTAGGAGCAAACAATTTTAAATTGCCCTTTCGGAAAATGGCCGTTCTGACCATCGACCAGCACCTATACACACACACACACACACACACACACACACACACACACACACACACACACACACACACTATAGCTTACAGGACAACACTCACATGGCTCATAAATGTGAATTACCCTCCTTACCGTTCAAGTATCAATATAGGATCAACCACACTACTCTTTAGGGTGTTAGATAATAACTATTGCAACAGTTTTTAACAAGGCATACACTAAATGAAAATATGTGAGGAAGTAGATCTAGAGGGCATACAAGAAAAATTACTTTGGAAAGTATGCTTTGTTTAAAAATTTTCATAGAGCAAATTACATTGATTTTCCCTCGGTGTAGTGACACATTGTATAGCCCCTATTAAGAATGTTTTGGGTTTTTTTTACTTTTAATTTCAAGTTTGAGAAAGTTAAAAGGGCTTTAAAAATACAGAAAACTTAGTATTGTAATTATTTGTACATGCCTTCATTTGTCTTCAAATATATACATTTATTATTCCTAATATAATTAGACAATTGGATAAAGCATTCCACAAAAGTAACAGCTGTTAATGAATTATTCAGACCCCTTACCTCTATGTACTGATCTATAATAACATGAAAAAGCAACATATTATCGACATAGCCCTTCTATGAAAGAACAACAAACGCAGACCCTTGTGCAGACATGCTCCTTCACTCTGCATCTTAATATTAATAAGCAATCCACAGCAGTATGCAGTATGGAATGCAGCATCGGGTGACTGTGTTCCATTGTGGAAGTATAGGCAATGTGCATGTGCACTACCTACTGTATACAGAGCTGACTTACGTACGTACGTTGCTTAAGTCAGCTTTCTTTATTAATTCTGGGTCCAGCCCTCTGAGTATAAGCAACCACAAGTAAAATGAAACAGGTGGTCCGTGGTTCTACCTAAACAAAAACAATAATGCAGGTGCTTTAGAAAAACCACGTGGCCACAATAATATAGACCACAAATTATCAGAACAATTATATCAGTAATAAGAGAAAGGATAGGGTGGGAGATATTTGCAGCCAGGAAAGGGTTGTGTAATTTCCCATATATAGCTACAATATCAAGAAAAATAAATTATTTACTTGGGGCCGTATTCAGAGATCTGTTTTCATGGCTTGTCCCGTGCGTAATTTTAGGATCGGACGTTGGTACATACGGACAGATATGCAACGCAAAAATACGCATGGGAAATGTAAATAAAAATGGGTGGGAGGAGGCATTTAAATGAAGGAAAGTGGACGTGACTATCATGATTGGCACGTACGGAGGACACATACACACGGGAAGTCACCGACAGCACAGCCGAGAGACGGGAGTGTCGAGCTTGTGAGAGGGTTTGGCCTGCACTGGCCGTGCGTATAAATGCAGTCTGATCACCACATGGATCTCTGAATACGGCCCTTGGTTTGTGGGTCTACACCTGCAGGTCTTGTTAGCCTGTCATAGCTATTTTCTAAGGAGAAAGGACCAGACCCAGACTTCTGGCAAATGTGTGTCTTATGTGCAGCTGAATCGTAAACATTTCTGACTTCCTAGTAAATACAGTTTCTGACAGGGTGGCAGTTTGTGCTCAAAAGTAGCAGGGGCTTCATATTACAATTTAGCGTCTAGACATAGAATCATTTAAATGCTAATGAATCCGAAATTTTAAGGTAGGGTCAGAAGTCTTTGTTAGCAAGGGAAAGGTTACCTAGGCACTTGTAGCATGATCAGCTATCAGATTACCCACTTGTCAAATGCAGCACAACTAGATTTTAAAGTGTGAAAATAATAATTTTTATTATGTTAGTAATATTGATCACTCTCAATATGTACCACTTCCTCTATGTGTTAAACAATTAAGGTGGCTGCAAAATATTATATATGTATTATTTATGTATATATTTCACTATTGCTGAAACTGTATAATACATAAGATAGTACAACTTATAAAATAAAAGTAGAGACCATCTTAAGATTTCTTTGAAAGCGTTTAGTTAACACATGTCTCTGAATATATAAAGTCTAAAATGAATGTATAACCTCATGTTGTCCAGTCACTTTGGTAGCAGAAAAATTACCAAGCAAACCTCCTAAATCTATCTGCCGCAGCAGAAGACGAAAGGAATTCAATCTTCAAATCAGCCAGTTAAAAAGAACGCTTTCCTCCAAGGAACAAGTTATAGATCTGCAAGGTGCATGCAGACATATCCTCCACCTTAGGGTTGTGATATATTAACTTTTGTGCTTGTTATACGAAAGCATGAGAGGAAGCATGGAGTGAATAGGAAAAGAACTGCAAAAATCCAGGCAATGTACGTGCAGTTTGTTTCAAAGGTAACTCGTCTGCTTGATTGTTTATTATTGGACTGTAAAACTGAGCATAAGCTTTACAGTGTTTGGTAAATCTATTGAAATAGCAGTAGTTTATAAAAAAATAATTGTTATCATCACATTCATTAAGAACTGCCAAGACACTACTGCCTATTATCACAGGTCATTAAAATTTTATATAGACTAGTAAAACCAAGGTACCACCATGAGGAGCAAAATCTCAAACTTAAGCCTCATACACAATGTACAATTATTGATATGGTTAAGATACATAGGGGTATAAGAGTAGGGGCAAAACGAGTGTAACTGTGCAGCTCAGCTAAACCATTTTGCAAAGTAAAGGGGCAAATTAATTTTTATTATTTTGCATGCAGGGAAAATACTTTACTTTTGCAAATACAACTCACATACTGCCTAGCTTTATGTTTAATTATAGTTACCGACCCCCCAGGAATGTCTGGGAGACTCCCGGAATTTGGGCAGTTCTCCCGGTATCCCGGGAGAGCGGTCAAATCTCCCGCAAGGGACTTTCCATGAAACCACGGCCTCAAGTCCTGCCCCCCTGCCTGGCAACACTAGTTTACTAGTGTTGGTAGGGACTGGGAGGGACTTGATGATGCAAATTGTGTCATCAAGACCCATCCCCATCCCTATAAAACCCCCGAAAGGGGTAATTGATAGTCAAGGGGTGAAGCTTAATGATGTGATTTGCATAAATTGCACTGATATGCCCTGCCCCCTGTATACATCTATGGCTTCCCTCCGAGAAACTCTTAAAAGTTGGCAACCCTGTATTTAATCTATAAATTAGATTTGAGCCAAGAAACTTCACCTCTCAATTCTAATTCTGCTATTACAATGTAAATTTGCCTCCCCTTACAGCTCAACATGGTATTGCTCAGGTCTACACTTGCACCTAAAAAACGGTGTAAGTGCAGCTCTGGATCAACCCCAGAATTCCTCTGGGTTTGTGTCTGTGTATATTTTGTGGTTATAATGTAGTATTTTCAGTATAGTGCATCAGAATTTAGAACTTAACATAAGATAACATAATTGACCTGATTCACACTTAAGAGTAAAATTGCAAACTTATCTATATATACGCACGCAAAAAATCTGTATTACAGATTCAGAGAATATAAAGCATCTGGTTGACCACTCTCCCTGTGTCAGGAGTGCAACATGAGGACGTAAGTCTTTCCTGCGTATAATTAGGTACGTGCAGACTTTATTAGCTGTGAATCGGTCGTGCTATTAGGTGCTTAAAATTGTTTATGATTCAAAGATGTAAATAAATGCACTGATTAGGTTTTTTAAAAGTGAAGACATTTTTATTTCTAAAAACAGCACATACTCTCATTAACATATGTAACCAAAAGTAACCATTAAAAATACAACTTCAAATAAGAATAATTATGCCATATTCTGCAATACACATAAACGCATACTGCATGGTTAGAAATGCAATGATCCACTACATAAAGTGACTTTCATAAAACATTTTAAAAATTAACATTTAAAAAATAAACAAACAACCAGTACAGTTAAATATAAGTAAATGTAATGGTGATTGTTCACAAATTTAAAAGTAAATAATCCTTTTCAAACTATACACAAACAATGGCAACTTTACAAGGTTAAAGTCTTGCACAAAATGTGAAATCAGCATAGGATTATATAAACAAGCCTTTATTTGCTTAACTTTTAACCACACATCCATTGATTATAAACACATAGCAGGTGTGGGCTGAACTAAGTAAAAGAAGACGCATGGCCTCACAGCAAACAATACAGTTCTTCAACTCACGAGTCGTCCACGGCTAACTTTTCCCGTGCGTATGTTAGTTTCTGCAAGGCACTCCTACTTGTGAATCAGTACTAACTCTGTTGGAATGCCCGAGAGGGGCAAGAGTCTTGCCCCGCTAGCCATGCATGTGGGACTCGTTCCGTGCTGATGTGTCCATCAATCCTAAGTCTGATGTCCGTGTATGTGAATCAGTCGGCGATGGTTTTCATGCATATATTTGGGTTCTGGGTATGCACAGTTTAGCTGATCGCAAAAATATGCACGTAGATTCTACACTTACTTATATTACTCTATAAACATGCTAAATCAAATATACTGTATAATACAAAATTATAAAAAAAAATTTAAAGAAGCAGAAAAAATACAAAGTTATTGAGTTTATGCCCCTGTTTTGGAGCTATTGAAATTTAAATTGGGCAAGGACAGGGCTGGTATAATGTCTCTAGACTTCCTAGCCAAATCGTCAGCTTACTGCACCTTCCCCCCATCGCTAAAGAATAACTTTATTTTTCAACAGCAGTAACACTTTTAACAGGACATTTTTTTGTACTAAGGGAAGTTCAATAATATTTTGAATTCTACTTTACATCCTTTCAAGTTAACAAATGTGTATATACATTGTTTCAGATTTATTGTTTGTGCTGTATCATGTATTTCATTATTGACAGGATATATAGACAAACCCGTCTTTTTTGCATCATTAAGGATTACATTTATATTAAGTTTTATATTTATATTACATTTATAACGTTTGTTGGGAACCATATCTGTCAGCTCATTTTGTAAACATACAGTAGTTTAAGACATCTTGTGGAGATGTCCATCCCATACTCATCTTGCAATGCCCTGTATTTCACTGCATCAATATCTTTGGCGTTCAACTATGTTGCAAAGTTTGCTGTAATAGGTGACAAGCTTTCATAATTTGCTTTGATTTTCTATTTTGCAAACTGTGAACATAGCAGAGGAAGCCAAACACAGAACTAATTTAATTCATCTATGTGAAACGTTCTTCAAATAATAGGATGGCTGAATCAAGAACTGAAAAATAAACATTTACTTGTGAAAAGATTTTTTCTGGATCTTGTTCTTGTTTTTTTTTTGGATCTTTTAACTGTGTTGATATCCTTAATTCCTAATAAAGCTCATTGACCTCTGCCAGTGTCTTGTCAAACCTTTGTCACTCCTACAGTCTGCAATAAACTTCTTTGGAAAGTTACTTGCTTAATGGCATTGTGTATGTCAAATTCCTTTACCTGGAGTAGGTTGTTAGTCATATTTACCTCAAGCAATACATTATGGCACACAACAAGAAAAATAGACCTGGGGCCCGATTTACTAAACTGCGGGAAAGGAAAAGTGGAGATGTTGCACATAGCAACCAATCAGATTCTAGCTGACATTCTCTAGTATGTAATAGGAAAGTGAGAGCTAAAATCTGGCCTCTGGTGTCTTTACTTGTGTACTCTTGCCAGACACTCCTTTTCTGGATTTCACCAGAGATTTCTATACTGTCATCATAGATATCACTAAGCAGAAAACAAAGATGTTTTAAGGAAACAATTCAAAGCAATACAATAATTCCCATCTGGATTCGGTCAATGGTTTCACTGTAAGAGTAGACACAATCTGCTTTATAATGTCCCAGTGAGGTGTTGATGCTGAAAACAATACATAAACAACTAAATTCAAAGATTGCATAGTACAAGGAACAAACTGTATTTGTGGATTCACATAACAAACTTTTTTCTACACACCTTTTTCTTTTCTTTTCATATTGTTCCCATTATGATAGCCTTGATCATGTAAATGACATTTCCTCTAACTGGTGAAGGATCTTTTCTGTCATACGAGCACCACTTGTCTCCTTTAACGATAGAAAATCATAAAAGTGTTCATTTATACATGCAGGTTCACCAGCATCAATCCCTATATCCGCAAACCGTAGGATGAAGGTCATTTGGTCAACATGGCCTATATCAGGTGTGCAATCAATAACTCATGAGAAATACATGCTAGATTGAGCAGATTTGAGAATATTTTCTTTAATGGCATTGACTAAAAACCGAATTAGTTCATACTTTCACAAGATGATGTGCTCATTCATTATTGGTTTTAACAATGCAAAATATTCTACCAACTTCACGAAGTTTCAATTACCAGAGGTATGCAATTTTTATGTGTTCTTCATAAGGCCAGGTTTTGCATACCAAGTACTCTTACTAAAGCAATCAGTCATTCTAAGATTGGCTGCTAATACTTTTCTTTTGTTTAAAGTGGTAAAATTGTAATTCAAGTACATTGTGGGATTCATATCGCTTAAACATTTACGGATTATACTAAAATATAATAAGTACTAACGCAAGGGAGGTAAATAGTTTATAAAGTAAAAGATTCTCTAAAATCCCCACTTAATTCATCATACAGTTTTATGATATAATATGAGATATATAATCCCCCCCAAAATACACCCACTTTATGTGATAATGACATGCATTGCTGTAGAATTAGTGAACTAAATATAGATGCTTTTGATTGGCTGAGCAGTGAAGGATGTTCATCTACTTCCAGTTCAATCATTCTGCTACAGATGCTCCAAGTGTCCAGATGTCTCTTTTGAAGGAGTGTCTTTGTTTTATTTAGAATTTTTTACATTTCAAATGGAATAGATTTTTTTTCCCTTTGATTATTCAAATATAGAACAAAGAAGATTTTGATGAAAGAGTTTCCAGGGTGTTATAACTATCCAGATGTTTCATTCACTTATTATTACTATTGTATTTCATTATAAAAAAAGGCTTTGTCTGTACATTTATTTCAGTTCCCATGTTGAACACCACATTTCAAATAAAAAATTAAGTCTATAAACTTTTCATGAATGTGTCTGTGTATACTGTATATGTGTGTGAATTTGATTGTAAATATGTTTGTGTACTTTATTATATTCACTTATTCATTCTGGCACCAAAAGCTTGACATTCTACTTTACTAATCTTTATTTACCTGTCATTAATATATCAATAGTCTACAAATGAATTACTACACAGATTAGTGCTTTTTTTTAGCAGACATATTTCTGGGTTTTTTTAAAATCATTTTTTATTGAATTTTTCGCTCTTAAAACCATGTTAACATCAAGCATACATACAGATAATAGACAGATATATAGTTTACAGACATATATATAGTTTACATAGGTAAAAAGATTTAAACAGGTCTGTATCTGTATATGATGAAACAAAATCAATTTTTAGAGAAGGTACATATACTTATAATCAAAGTATATATGAATGAGCACATTTAACAATAACAAATAAAATAAATAATACTAAAAGAACATAAACAGTACAAAGTAGTCAACTGCATAACAAGCCGAAACCATACTCCATCACCATCACCCCTAGGTTTGTAAGTTTCTCATCAAGTACCATTTGGTGGATTCAAAAAGCTTCATAATGTGTGTTTGTTGTTCAGATTGTAACTGATATATACACCCCATTTCTTGAAAAACCTTGATACCCCTACTTCTATGTCCGGAAGTGTAGCTTGCCTATCTAAGTATATAAGTTGCAATAGTCTGTCTTTTACTGCACTCAGGAATGGCGGCGAGGACTTTGTCCAATTTTGTAATATAAGTTGTTTAGCTACTGTAACTATGATTGTTAACAGTGGAATGGTCTCTTTAACCTCGGGGTGTGAAATCCATTCTTCAGAATTTGCCCATATAAGTCAGAGGAAACTTTTAGGAAGACGTAGTTGGACAATTGAGTTAATAAAATGTAGCACTTTATCCCAGAATTTTTTTGATTTTGCCACATTCCCAAAAATTGTGAATGAAGTTTGCATTGCTATAATGACATTTTGGGCATCGTCCTGTTTCCTCTGCCACCACAGGGCGCCTTTGAGCCTGAGAAATGTAAGCCCGGTTCAGCGTTTTATAGTGTATTTCTTGTAATTGAATCAAGCTTAACGCTCTCTTATTAGTGTCAAAATATTTCAATGGGTCCTCAGGAAAATTAACATAGGGGCATCCCTTTCCCAAGCTAACATCGGACCTTTCCATAGTTTAGTAGGATCTCTGTGTAATATAAGTTTAGAAACATATCTTATGTGAAACACATGCGTTTGTAAGTAGACCAATAGCTTCCCTATACTATCTTCTACATTCGCTAGTTCAGAGACATTCTGTTGAGCAAAGTGTCTGCTCTGTAAGTACATAAAAATGCTGATTAGGAAGATTGTATTTTTCTTTAAGTTTAGCAAATGTCATGATTTGTCCACCTGGATCAAATACATCGCATATCGCTCTAATTCCCTTACACTTCCATGAGAGATAGTTAGTGTTGGTCAAACCCGGTTCAAATGCTGGGTTTCCCCAAAGAGAGTTAAATCTAGTTACAGAATGATCTCTCTTTAAGATATTATGCGTTTTGACCCATGCTTCATATGTATCATGATATAAGACATTCTGTATAGCAAATTCCGGAATTAAATTTTTTGGTAGAAGAAGAAGTGATCCTAGTGCATAGGGGTGTACCAAAGATTGCTCCAATTCCAAGTTAGTGATATTATGTTTGTTAAATAACCAGTCCGCAATATAGCGGAAGTGTAAAAGATTGCAGATCAGGAAATCCCAATCCCCCGTCTTTTCTTTTAAGCTGTAATCTAGCTCTCGCCACTCTGGGTTTTTTGTTTTTCCAAACAAATTTAGTAAATGCTGTCATACATCTCTTAACATCCACTGTATGCATTGAGATAGGGAGCATTTTTATTAAATAAGCCAACTACTCCTTTAACGACTGCTATCCTACCCATCAACAAAAGCGGCAAATTAGTCCAGCCTTGTAGAGTTTGTATAATAGATTTAATCACATAGGCAAAATTTGCTCTATAAAGGGATTGTATGTTATGTGTGATTTGTATCCCTAGATATTTAAATTGCGATTTAGCTAATTGGAAGTGATTAGAGATCAGGGAAATGGTTTCAGGATTATGGTTTTTTGTCAGCAATAACGCTCCCGACTTATTAAAATTCACTTTAAATCCCGAGAAAGAACCAAATTGAGATATTATAGTCAGAAGGTTTGGAACTGATTGAAGGGGATTGGATATGAACAGCAGCATATCGTCTGCGAACATAGCTAATTTCAGCTCATTTTTATTAATCATAATGGGCCTGATCCAGAACTACGCCTCGGAGCGAATTTACGTGTGGCAGAGACGTAAAATCGCTGTTTTGTATGCACTGCGCATGCGCACCATAGAAAATACGCACATTAACGTAGCGTAATTGTGAACGTATGGGCCATCGTAATTGTGAACATATGGGCCATTCACGTATGTGTCACGTAAATACTTACGTGTGGGCGTGCCAATTTTATGTTTCACCAAAATACGTCTGAAATACATGAAGTAGGCGGGGGGTTGTATTTAAAGTGTACAGTATGGGCGTGCTTAGCTGCTTAAATTCGTCTAGGCCATCCGTACGTGTGCGTATGACTGCGGTTATGTTGGAAAAAGTTAAGGTAGGGTTTGGAAACCGTATCTTAACAAAATACTTCCATGCAAGGGGTGTGCAGAGGGGAGTGTAACGAATTTACGCGCACGAAAATACGCTCCGCGAATAAACGTACGGCAAACGTAGTTCTGGATCTACCCCAATGCCTTTAAAACCCATATTACCCCGCAATGCTATTGCTAGGGATTCGAGTGCAATCGCAAATAGAAGGGGAAAAAGGGGGCATCCCTGTCATTCGGGGTGCCCCTTTGAATGAAAAAAGTGTCTGATATAAGCCCATTCCCCACTACCTGCGTGTATGGCTCAGAATATAGAGAGGCCAACAACATGGTGAATTCCTCCGGAAATTCAAACCTCATTAGAGAGTCCATCAGATGATCCCGTGTCACCATGTCGAAGGCCTTCTCGGCATCTAGGGACAGGACTAGATGCTGCACCTGCTCTTCACATTCTGAGTTTTGAATTACCATTACGGATACGTTACAGAATGTCTGCCCCAGATGAATCCCGTCTGATCCGGGTGTATTATCCCTGGTGAGACTTGTTTAAGTCTATCAGCTAAGATTTTAGTAAACAGCTTGTAATCTGTGTTTAGGAGGGATATGGGTCTATATGATGCTGGTAGATGTGGATTTCTCCCTGGTTTTGGCAGTACTTTAATTACTGCGGCATTAAAGTAACGTGGTATGGCTGTTGGGTAAGAATGGAATTAAATACCGCTAACAACGTTTCCCCTCTTTCTGGCACCAGGATTCTATAGAATTCCCCTCGGAAACCATCCGGGCCTGGGGCTTTGGAAGGCTTCAAAAACTTAATAGCTGTTTGTACCTCTTGTAGTGTTATAGGTTGCTTTAATGTTTGTATTTGATCTGTTGTTATTTGTGGTAAAGAAACTGAATCCCAGAATATTTTCTTTTGGGCTGAGTCCAGAGGTCCCTGACTGTACAATTTGGAATGGAATGAAAGGAAAATATTTACAATATCTTGACTCTCATGTTTCAGAATCCCTTCCTCATTTTGGATTGCTGCGATAATTGTAGGTTTATAATCTCCTTGCAGTAGAATAGACATAAGGCACCCGGAATGATTCCCCCATTTATAGAACCTAACATTTCTGTGCATCATAGTTTTGTCGCCCATTTTGCCCAAAACACCCTAAAATTGTATTTTCTTTTCGTTATATCGACACAAATTCAATTGCGATGGATTTGCTGTATAGGTTCGGAAGGCATCAATGAGATCACGCTGTGTTTGAATAAAATCTGCATTTATTGCTTTCTTATAAGCTACAACAAATGAAATGATCTGTCCTCTAATCACAGATTTGAATGTTTGCCAAAATAATTGGGGGTCTTCGATATGTTGCTGATTTAGATCTTTAAACATAGCCCAGTTTGCTTTCAGCATGTTCCTAAATTTTAATGAGTTTGTTAGATATATAGGGAATCTCCATATTCCTGGAGAATTCCTTTGTTCTTCTGCTGCTATTTTCACCCAAACTACAGCGTGATCTGATATAGTCACCGGTTCAATCTCAGTCTGCAACGCTATTGGGAGAAGTGATTCAGATAAAAGTAAGTAATCCAGTCTGGATAGAGTACCATATGCTGCTGAGAGACAAGAGTAACTTTTATCTTTAGGATGCTTTATCCTCCAGATATCTACCAAATTAAGTTTATTTGCAAATTGTAAAATCCCCCAATTTAGGCATCCTACGTTGTCCCCTAAAGCAGACTTGTCTATCTAGGGAGTGAGATGCGCAGTGGCGTAGCTACAGGGGTCGCAG
>WWET01005565.1:63744-77031 GCA_011038615.1 Limnodynastes dumerilii | reverse complement strand
ACATTCAATTGTAAATATAACTTGAATCTAAACAATCACATAATATTTTCAGTCTTTATAGCACCTATTATATATAGTTGACTACATGATGGAAGACATAACAAATTTACTACTTAAACTTTGTCTGGTTTTTTTAACCACATGTATGTTTAACACATGCATTATATGTTTATATAAAGTTAATTATAGCTCAGCACAATTGTCAATTTTAAAAGTACATAATGTTTCATGTTAATTTACACATAAAAATATTTTTATTTTCTATATATCAAGATTGAGAACTTGAACCTGAATGGTGTTGTCTACAAATGTGCTTTATAAGTGTTTGTTTTTTTGTGTGCTTCCTGTTTTTTCTAGACAATTAAAATTGATGTATTAAACCTGGTTTGGAATCAAATTAACCCTACACATACTTTCATTATGTAGCCTCCTATGTCGTATATATTATAAAAATGTTAAACACATTTATGTTTTCGTGATGTGTGAAATGTGAACTTTTTGTTGAAATATTTTTTTAAAAATATGTTGTCAAATATTTTGATTATGCATCCTACGAATGCTTAACAGACTATAATGTAATATTTTAGCCATTATTCACATACAAGTTTTATGCAATCATTTTTATTTGTAGGTATAATGTTTATTTTAATTTGTTTAACTTTATATTTTTCTATATGTTATGTGTATTGGTGTATATTGATGACAAATGTTAAATTATGTTTGAATAATGTTAACATTATTATTGTTTAAAATATTTATATGTTTTCTTGTGAATAAATTTTGCTAAAGTATAATATTGGAGTGTTATCCATGATTATTTCATTTAATATATTATAATGTTGTTATATATTTTTGTATGAATTCAGAGTAGCAATAATAGAATTATCAGAAATAAAATGTAAATCTTACTACTACAAATGTATTTTTGTTTTCTATAAATTGTGTCAAATATCCACAAAGTGGACAATGGCATCAGAACTAGTATTGTCTATTTGTTTTAGTTTGCTTTGCATTGGTCATTCTTGTGTAGTTTGATCTGTAAGACTCCCTTTCTAAAGTATTAACTATGTTAATGAGCTATAGCATGTTGATCTGCAAGAGGCTGAATTCAATATCATTGTAAATTGTTTGAAATTGCTAAAATTTTTACTAACATGTTTTCTCATCTTTTTTAAATATATGTTAAATAAAGCTACCGATTGTTTCAATGTTTAATATAAATTAATATGCACTTTAAAGCTGTACAGTAGCAACTTTTTTTTTTTTTTTTATGTTTGACCATTGTGAATACACTCAATTTTTTTAAGATGAATGTCTGTATTAAAGTGTAATCAATTTGAAGTAAAGTTCATCTGTGGTCATGAGTGTTGCAACACTGATTGTTTAAGACATAGGTTTTTTATGTTAAGACATTTGTTCCATTATTCAGTCAGCTCATAGTGAAGTGTAAAATGTTAGAGTTGCATATCCATGAAGGGTGCGAGTGTGAGTGCACACAGTGTAATGGAGTGAGCGTAAAGGTTCCTGATGTATGTGTATGTGTTTCCTAAATAATAAAGTGCAGGCAAATGTGTGTTAACTCTAACAGTAGCTAAAGTGTGTGAGTGTGCCATGGCACTTTTGCTTGACAAATGTCAAACTTTAACATACATGAAATATATTTTTTGTTACACAATAAAATAAAAATGATTAAAAATCTTTATTATACACATTATGAATTATAATACTTTTTTAAAATACATACATTGTTCTTGTGAAAAATGAGACCTTAAAAGTTTGAAAATAAAAATTTTCTAGGTTACACACAGGGGTGTAACACAATAAGGGATATTTTTACACACAAGTAGTATATATTGTACAACATGCATGAAATCATATTAAATTTAAACAACATTTACATTTGCTAAATGATTGAACTTTATTGTTTAATGTGATCCTCCGAATTTATGAAGACATGTTTAAAAAATACATACATTTTTACAAAATACAATTTAAATTACATTCGGCTTTAAAGAGACAACTACGGCAAAAACTAAACAAATTATAACATCGTGAACAATTGTCTTCACTAACCTATTTGACAGTATCTACATTATTGTTAGTTTACTTAACAGCACCGATCAAAACATTAAATAGCAGTGAATCCCCTTGCAACACACTGCACAACCTAAACTTCCACCTACTTTGACCTACCCTATCTGGCCGCACTCACTTCCGACCTTATGTGTATTAGTTGCGTATATTTGCGATCCTAAATCTGTAAACGTGCCCACTTTTCCTCATTTCAATGCCTCTCTCCTCCCTTTTCTATGTAAATCCATAGTTTCGTATATTTCCGCAGAACTTAGGATCGCAATTGTTCCCGTCTGATTCTCAAGTCCAACCTTAAGTCACTTCCGACCCTAAACTCAACGTTGTATCACTATAACTACGCATGCGCAGTTGATGCAAAATCGATCCGATCCTAAATATACGCACGGAACTATCGTTAGCTTTGGATCTCTGAATCAGGCCCATAGACACTTGTTTCTTTGTGATTATTTATTCACTTATTCATGTTTGTGTGTGTTGGTTTATGTTTGCTCATTTGTGTGAGGAGTCTGCACATCTGTCCATCTGTAGGTGTCTTTGGGTATTCCTCCAGCACCCTCATATGTGCCCTTCTTCAGCGCGGGGTAATCATTCTCTTTTTTACATTGTCCTATACTTTGATGAAAATTAACACAATGACTAATGTTCTCTTCTATATATAACAACAATAAAGCAAAATAAAAACACTGAACACTGAATGACAAAAAACTTTAGGACATATAAATATCACAAAATTACAACACAATATTAGACCACACAAAACATGCAAATGACAGACATTAGGAAACAACAGAAAAATCATGCAATTGATTTGTGTTTTCTGACTCTTACCCCCCCAAAAGGAGTCCTTTGCTGGAGCTCACTCTGAAGAACTAGGAATAACTATAGTACTATTCCCTTTGGCAGAAAATGAAAGGTAATGAAGGCTTACCTCTGTGGCCACACAGTTTCTGTAAGGGAAGTTCCAGTAGTATATTGTATCCCAATTCTGCAGAGCTTTGTCCAACCGGGCGGAAACACCAAACTGATAAGGAAAAATAAGTCCTAGATGCAGTCAGATGAAAAGCAAATGTTACTTTATTTAGAGCATATGCAAGGATGTCCAGTTCAATCCAGAGCAGACATCCTGAATAAATGTACATACATTGCTTATATAGCTCTTTTCTGGCATACATCCCATTTTCATCAATCATGTTAATACAGTAGCAGTTCTATATTCCATTGATAGCAATCTTAATAACTTCTGCTTGACCAATTATACTTGATGGTTTTATGTCCTATCTACTGGACCTAAGAACATTAGGTCTGTTGACTTCCCCTTCAATTCCATCAACTTCCCTTTAATTACATCATCTTCTCAATCCTTTTAAGATATATAAGTCTTGTTTTTTGGTCAAGTCTCCAGCCATTACAAGCTGGGGCCCATTTTGAGGTAGAGAATTGTGCTATTGTCAGTACTAAGTATGACCCCTCAGGCATGGACATTTGGCTTAATATAGCTAATTCAATTTCTTTTTTATGATGCTCACATCCTGCCTTATGCAAGATTCATAGATGATTTGTTTTTTGTTTGGCAAGGGGATGAAGATTCCATTTCACAGTTTATTTCCCATTTAAATTGTAATGACTTTGGCCTTCGATTCACGTATCACTCTAGTGCCCAATCGATCAACTATCTCAATATTACTGTGCTTGTTAAAAATAACCAACTAACTACTATTAATTATCAAAAAGAGGTGGATTCTAATTCATTTCTTCATTATAGAAGTTGTCATGATGACGCTCGGAAACGGAATATCCCCACTGGACAGTTTTTCCGTCTCAGGAGGAATTGTTCCAGTGCTGATGAATACATTAAACAAAGCAACAACCTTAAAAATAAATTTTTGGCACAGCAGTACCCAATGGATTTGGTTGAGGGGGCACGTGAGATGGCACACAAGAAAGATAGGGATTTTATTCCCTTTATTACCAACTTTAATACTTGTGCATCATCCATCAAAAATATTATTCGGAAAAACTAGCCTATTTTACAGTTAGATAACACACTTAATGTAGCTATAGAGTAAAGGCCCCGTATTATTTTTAGAAGAGCCAGAAGCTTAAAAGATAACCTAGTACATAGTCATCTTAAGCAATCCATACCAAAATAGATACTCATCTTTCCTGGCTCCCTCCAAACCCATGGGTTTTTTCAAATGTAGACGCACAAACTGTCATACATGTGAACATACTTAGAAGGATAATTTAACTTTTTGCTCATCAAATCAAAAAGAAACGTTTAAGATAAAGTCTTTTATAAATTGTAATATCTCATTGTGTATCTGATAACATGTCAATGTAGTGTTATGTATATTGGCAGAACAACCAGGTCACTAAATGTATGATTTATGGAGCACAGAAGAAATATCCTGAAGGGAAACCAGGCGCACTCCTTATCTAGACATGTACATCAGATGCACAATGGTGAGATCAAAACACTCTCAATAAAAGGGATAGAATTAGTTGAAAGTACATCTAGGGGAGGAAACAGATTCACCCATTTAGCCAAAAGAGAGGCCTTTTGGATCTATTGTTTGGATACGATGGCTCCAAAGGGCCTAAATGAAAGCATAGAGCTTAACCATTTTTGAGTGGAGCTAAACTTATTAGTATCAAATTTTATTTGTATTTATTTATGATTATAATGGATGTTGGGTGAATCTGTCCCCTCCAGATAAATTAAGGCGCCTGCTTTCCTCAAAAGAGGTATTGATTATTGTCTGTAGTTTGTTATTATTATTATTTATCATTTCTTAATAAAATTGTGGTCCATAATTTGAAAATGGAACTACAATTTAAACCCAGAACAAAATACTTATAGTCAGATAAATTAGAATTCAGAATAATTCACCTAAGGCTATTAGGTCTCACTAGTCAATATAATGGGTCTGTTAAAATTATGCTTATTGATCTACACTAATTTTTATTCATGTACTACTCTCAACAATTATGTCTAGACCGCACATACTTATATGGGGGAAATTCAATAGTTAATATGGATATGTATTTTGTATTTTTTATTATTTTTTATCTTCATTTTTATTTTTATTTATTTTTTACGTTGTATTTGTATTTTTGTATTTATTTTTATTGTTATTTTATTTATTTTCTTATATTTTTTTCATTTTTGTTTTATTTTTTATTTCATTTTATTGTATATTTTAGCTATTTTTTGTTTTAGCCAATTCAAAGTTACGATTTATTAATCTAATCTTGAATTGTTGATATGTCTGATAATATAAACATAAATTTATTCCATCTCAGGATATATGATTGCTCTATGGGTTAATAGCATAGGATTGTTGATGTTCATTTTTCTGTATTTCAGGCTTCTCTGCCGATATTTCTATCAAATTAGCTTTTTTATATATACACATATTTATGTTGTTTTATCTAATGATCCATTTAGTGTATCACCGTTACTGGCATGCTTGTCCATTGATTGTCAGTTTATTTGTATATTATTTTATACATTGTTGATATTTGTTTATTTGTATATTATTTTATACATTGTTGATATTTTGACTGGTTACTGATTGGAACTTGTGGAAACTTAACATGAATCTGTAATGAACACTGCGTCTTTAAACACAGATGGAGTCTAATTAAAACAATCCCAGAAATCCTTTTTAAACTCCTGTGCTGCAAACACTCTTCACTCTTTGAAAAAAAACCTCTTGTGGGAGAAATGCGTTAGTGGAACACAGCAGCCATGCTTTGACACACTATCCATTGATTTTTAATCATATCACAGAGTATGAAGCAGACACGGAACTTTTGAGCAACCAGCCGTTTGTCACACTTGGCGATATACAACTCTAAACTACAGGACGGGCCAAAGGCTCCTACGGAACAGAGGCTTGGACACCTGCCTCGTATCTGATAGCTGCAACCGCTTAAACTATAAGACGGGTGCCGGAGCCCAAAGGTCCGTATGGAACAGAGGCTTGGATATCTGCCTCGCATCTGACAGCTGTAACTGCCTGATTATTACATCCATCACAGCGAGCATACAGCAAGCAGATAGGCGGCAACTGACTCGTGGAGGCTGCAGACTATTCTAAACCCCTTTTTTGGGGTTACTAACATCTGATCCAACTGTATGTGAGTAATATTGGATATACCACCAAAAAAGTATATAGCGGTACAGCCACTGCCATCCTGTAACATATTCGTGAGTAATATATTTATTAACGTTTGGCTGCTCATCAAATCTGCACATGTTTTTTGGAAGCTCAATCTGATATCTCAGTATATATATATAAATGTTCTGATATAAATGCTTGATACTTTGGCTATTATTCATGCATACCGCGATTATTGCTATTGGATGTGCTTGCCGGCCTAGGATATCATATATCGCAGCTAAAATCTACATGTGTGTACACACCAAAGACTAAACAAACATATATACACTGCTCAAAAAAATAAAGGGAACACTTAAACAACACAATGTAACTACAAGTCAATCACACTTCTGTGTAATAAAACTGATATACTTTTGCCAGGATACACCATCTTGATTATGTGTATGGACTGAGCTACTAGTATTATCGTGTATGGGAGCATAATAACAGCTTCAATGCTTCTAGTTCTGTGATAATCTGTTTTTACAAAGGTTAATATACTTTTTATTTGTGGAAAAGTGTTGTTCATAAACATTTTGAGAATATTACATCCTATTTTTAATTCATTAATTAATATATATATTGAATATTTGATCAGTACTGTTTCTTAATTATCCCTATTTTTCTTTTGGAGAATTGATTCCCTCCTCAGAGCTGCGTCAGTATCAATATATTTACTGTGTAAAATTTGTTTGTCATCTTCCAAGCGCCTCTTAATTTGAGAATTGTATTCTCAATATTTAATAATCATAAATATTTAATCATCGTAATTCCTATTATCTCGGATTGTGCTACCAACCGGGATAGTATATATAACCAAAGAAACAGAAGAAGAAATCCCTATCAATCAATATATGGTATTGTATGTGTAAATATCTAAAATATCAAACTTTATTAATTATCATAAAAATTATAAGGGCCTATATGACCAGCAAAATATTAAAACAAAAAGAACTAGTGAGAAGATCAGAAGACAGTGTTTCAAATATAGAACAAGCCCTGTATACTCTCCTAATATGTATGTGAGGCAAAGTATACCTATTATGGTCAGTGAAAACATTCACTAAGGATTCCACAATCTATATTATGGCTTTAAGCTTGGATATATCTGCTCCAAATAACTCCAATATCTAGGGTGTGTGTATATCTACCTGGGAGCAGGGATATTCAGGCAAGCCTGAATCACTAGATGGTGAGTCTAGGATTCAAATACGCAAAATTGAGGACTGTTTATTTGACCTCTGGATAGTTTGTAACAGACAATTGTTTACTATGTTGCAAATAGTTCCACAAAGATACATTAGTTGCCAGTCTACAGAGAGGCTTATAGAATACCAAAATAATATAGGCTCAGTCATTCTGCATTAAAAATCAGTGACAGATTTTAAGGAAAAACTTAATAATTCACCCAAAACATAATCAGTATAGATCCTCAAATCGAGTTGTCCCTCAAACACAGGCTAATTTCAATCACATTGGTAATCATATAAGCCCTGATCCAGAGCTGTGCTTCCGTCTTTTTTTCAGACGGAAGCGCAGCAAAAATGAGCACTGCGCATGCCCAGATCGGGAGCACGCACAGAAAGATGGGCGCAAGTGTACCCATTCATCTGTGTTCACATCCGACCTGCCTGTGCCTGTAGAAAGGATATTAAAATGAGAAAAGGGGCGTTTTTCTCATTTAAATACTCCGTGCAGTGCAGTCCGATAGCTGCTTAACAAGTCCTACGCTTACACCATCACCGGAGCTGCAAAAAAAAGTTAATTAGTTTAAAAAACAAAATTCCCCCAAAAATAAACCCTAAATAAACCCATTACCACAAGACCCCCCTCAGCCCCCCTGCTGCAATGAAATAAAACAAATACCGACCCGAGAGGGCATGCTGAAGCTTGTAGAACTACATGCACCAGCATGCCCATGGATGTCACATATCTCCATGGAAAAAAAAACATTCTGAAACCGGCACAAAAATGGTAAAAAATATGGTCAAATTACATTTATAAATTTAAATAAACATACTTACCTGCTCTGATGGGGGTCCGGTCTTGCCAGCTTTTAATCCGGTGGGTGTTCTTTGCAAAAAAAAAAAACATTCTGCTAATATGCTAACTATATCCTGCAAGCAGGACATCCTGGCACTAATGACAATTTCACTGTCCTTAGGTCATATTTATACCCTTTGGATAGTGTCAGAATTATCGTGAGAATGAGAATTCTGACACTGTCCAAAGGGTATCAATATGACCCAAGGACAGTAAAAATGTCATTAGCACCGGGGTGCATGCTTTCAGGACAAAGTTTGTGTCATAGCAGAAGGGCTTTTTCTTTTTACAAAGTACACCCACTGGATTAAAAGCTGGCAAGACCAGACCCCCATCAGAGCAGGTAAGTATGTTTTTAATTTATAAATGTACTTTGACCATATTTTTCACTATTTTTGTGCCACCATCAGAATGTTGTTTTTTTTTTCATGGGGACATGTGACAAGCGCTGCGGGGGCCCTGGCTGGCAGGGCATGCTGGCACTTGTGGTTCTCCAAGTTATTGGATTATTTTATTTATTTTACTGTGTGGCGGGGTAAGGAATTAATTTTAATATTCAAAAAAAAAACACTGCGGTTAGCAGTCGGAGCAATTAAACCTTCCGACTGCTATTTATTTTTTATTTTTTTAAACAAGACCAGCTTTTCTGTGGCCAACTCAGAGGTGTGTGTTTCTAAAGAAACAAGCACCTCTGAATAGTCCGTTTTAGCGGATCCGCTAAAACTCTGGATCAGGGCCATATTGTGCATCTTATTGTTGCAAATCCTAGATATGATATATACAAAGTAATAAATTTGAGAATCAGTTTATCCACAATGGGCCTGATCCAGAACAACGCTTCGGAGCGAATTTACGCATGGCGGACACGTAAAATCGCCCTTTGGTAAGTACTGCGCATGCGCACCATAGAAAATACGCTCCGTAATGTAGCATAATTGTGAACGTATGGGCCATTCACGTATGTGTCACGTAAATACATGCGTGTGGGCGTGCCAATTTTACGTGAGTCTAAAATACGTATGAAATACGTGAAGTAGGCGGGGGGTGGTATTTAAAGAGTACAGTATGGGCGTGCTTAGCTGCGTAAATTCGTCTAGCCCATACGTACGTGTGTGTATGACTGCGGTTACGTTGGAAAAAGTGAAGATAGGGTTTGGAAAGCGTATCTTGACAAAATACATACGTTCAAGGGGTGTGCCGAGGGGAGTGTAACAAATTTACGCCTATGAAAATACGCTACGCAAATAAACGTACGGCAAACGTAGTTCTGGATCTACCCCAATGTAATTAGAGTCAAGATACCATGCAAATTAATCTTTCTTTGCAATCTGATAATACATTTGCCATCAATTGATATAATAATTAGAACAATAAAGGCAAAGAGATTTTAGTCAGTCTACTATGAAGCAAAGACCAAGTTATTTGAGAATAGTTCATCTTCAGCATGATTGGTATAAATCCTCATATGTTAGAGTTTAGTGAAAATAAACCTATTAGTACAAACTTGTATACAACACATAGTGATAGTTCGATAAGCTTTCTCAATCCCAAATATAAATATAGTACAATATAACAACTTGGTGAATTAGAGATTGTTGAAAAAGTTATATTGACATAGGGCCGTATTCAGAGATCCGTTTTTTAAAAGTACACAATTATAAGCACGCACATAGCAAGGCAACACCCACCAACACTAGGGCCGGTGCAAGGGTATTCTGCGCCTCCCTGCAAACTTTGCACCTACCTTTTTAACAATTTGTCCTTAGAGTTTCTAGAGTATAGTATCCATGTAATCGTCATAAAACATAATCTTACATCTCCACAATAAAAGAAAGCAAATGTATACAATACAGGCAGCATTCTAGTCTCCACTATACAAATCCCATTTCATCCTAAAAATGCAATACAATACAGACCATATATCTTAGGGACACATACCTTACAGACATTGCATAACAGAGTGTAACTCCGCCAGGACAGGGGGAGTGTCAGGGGAAGTGTATAGATGTTACGCTGTGCGTTAGTACGCACAGCGCAACATCGTAAGTCAGGATCAGGCCCATTATCTCTCTGCACCTCCCAACTCTCACTTCTACCTAAGCACACCCCGAGGCGGCATTGGGCCGCCTCTTTCTACTTACGTAGATTGCGTAAATGACCTACTACACGTGCGTAGTAGGTCATTTACTAAAGATCCGCACCTAAGAAGGGTCTGCTTCTTAGGTGTGAATACGGTCCTAAATGTCTTTACAATGCTCTTTAATGCCTGTATGTCTTTAACCCTTAACCTCCTTTATTTCTCAAACCCCCATGATATCTCTACAGGTCCCCTTATATATTATATCCCAACCCCTCTTCACTTACTATTGCCATCTGTCTTACCTTCTCTCAGGTTCCACGGTGCAGTGACAGGAACCATCTAAAAACGTTTTGCAGCAGTGTCCAGGCATACCTGGATAGGCATACCTGCATAGGCATACCTGGACAGGCATACCTGGATAGGCATACCTGCATAGGCATACCTGGACAGGCATACCTGGATAGGCATACCTGCATAGGCATACCTGGACAGGCATACCTGGATAGGCATACCTGCATAGGCATACCTGGACAGGCATACCTGGATAGGCATACCTGCATAGGCATACCTGGACAGGCATACCTGGATAGGCATACCTGCATAGGCATACCTGGACAGGCATACCTGGATAGGCATACCTGCATAGGCATACCTGGATAGGCGTACCTGGATAGGCATACCTGCATAGGCATACCTGGATAGGCATACCTGGATAGGCATACCTGGATAGGCATACCTGGATAGGCATACCTGGATAGGCATACCTGGATAGGCATACCTGGATAGGCATACCTGGATAGGCATACCTGGATAGGCATACCTGGATAGGCATACCTGGATAGGCATACCTGGATAGGCATACCTGGATAGGCATACCTGGATAGGCATACCTGCATAGGCATACCTGCATAGGCATACTTGGATAGGCATAACTGGATAAGCATACTTGGATAGGCATACCTGGATAGGCGTACTTGGTAGAATTTTATAGAAAGGATAGCAGTAGCTTTTCCTTTAATTCCCACCTCGGCTACACACTTGTGCTTGGAAATAAAGATTTTTAATGGAAGTTATCTTACATTTTTTAAAGTGAGCTATGATTAATTATGTAGAATATATATATATATTAGAAAAAAGTGTACAAACAATAGCGCTATGAACCCAAATACAAATATACAAACTAAGCTAAGCCAGAAAAGAATTAATATATGCCAGAATCTTTTTAATGATGAAACTATTAATTCTGAAACCAAGAAAGATTCCCTATATTTTCTGGTATATATATTAGAAAAAAGTGTACAAACAATAGCGCTATGAACCCAAATACAAATATACAATCTGAACTAAGCCAGAAAAGAATTAATATATGCCAGAATCTTTTTAATGATGAAACTATTAATTCTGAAACCAAGAAAGATTCCCTAGATGATATTTTCTGGGATATAGAGGATCTTTTGCCGTACCTCGATACTAGTTTGCAACGCAATAACAAAATCCTTAGTTTAGGTATAAATAGAATTGCAGGTGCAGTGGAGCAGCACAATGTACATGGGGCACAATGCTCTGCCATAGATCGTCGTCTAAGTGACCTTAATGCAAATGTTGGCAGGCTGATTAGTCATGTAGAGCATCAAGCTATGGCTGCCTTGCTTCCCACATATGACACCTCTGCAAGTAGCCAGGCTACAACACCACAAAATTCTGCCCCTAGCACGCCCATAAGGCAAGGTGCTCGGACCAGGGGAGGTCCACCACGTAAATCTTTATGTAAAACAAAATAATTAAAATGACCTTTGTTACATATCTAAGTTGTGGTCACAATACTGCATCATTACTATTGTTGATTGTGTCATGAAACAGACATTTTTGCTTTTCAATAGAAATGTGTTCATAAAAAAAAAAATGGTTGAACATGTAACTATGTTTGTATTTCTTGAACATTATTTCAGCTTTATCACAATGTGTATTTTCAAACAAGTACTACAAGGTTTAGTGTTAATACTAACACAGCTCTATCCAATATTACATAATGACTACAGATTTACAAGTAATACATTTAGAGGAATCCTAATGATACTTACATGAAAAATAATTCTCGATGACCTCATATCTTGTCTGCCTCCCATCCTCTGTTGTTTGTACCTCATGTGTAGGTGTTTGGTGCTCTGCTTGCTCAGGCTCTGGTACAATATTGTCTGTGTTTGGTTGCGTTAAGACAATGTTATGGAGCATACAGCATACCAAAACAATATCTGATACCTTTTCTGGTGTATATAGAAGCACCCCCCCAGATTTGTCTAGGCACCTGAACCTCATTTTTAATAGTCCAAAGGTGCGTTCAATGACGCTTCTAGTGGAGGAGTGTGCACCATTATATCGGTGTTGGGCAGGAGTTTCAGGATGTAACACAGGAGTTAAGAGCCAGGATTGACAACCGTATCCAGAGTCACCTTTAAAAAGGTAAAACAATTATTAATACACAATATATAGTACTATAGCAAGGAAAAAAAATAAATTGATGTAATACATACCCAAAAGCCAACCCTTGGGCATTTGTCCATGATTAAATTTAGAAGACAGGGATGATTGCCTCAGGATGTATGCGTCATGACATGAACCAGGATAGCCTGCACAAACACTATTTATTTTCATATTCCCATCACACACCATCTGCACATTGAGGGAGTGGTACAAGTGTCTATTGGTGTATAAATAGGCCTTGTTTCTTGGTGGTCTCAGGCAGGGCCAGTGCTAGGGTGTTCGGCGCCTCCCTGCAAACTTTAAATTTGCGCCTACCTGTTTAACAATTTGTCATCAGAGTTTCTATAGTATAGTATCCATGTAAGCATCATAAAACACAATCTTGTAAACACAATAAAAGTAAGTAAATCATAGCCGCTACTA
>WWET01005565.1:53383-63525 GCA_011038615.1 Limnodynastes dumerilii | reverse complement strand
AAATACCCGGGATTTTTCTGAGACCCGGGTTTTTGACGAAAATCCCGGGTATTTGGTGGTGATGTGAAAGGGGTATAAGTCATGGCAAAAATCGCCAGAGCGATTTAAGCAAAGACACATCTCTGGCGATTTTAATGCAAATCGACTATAGTAAATCTGGAACAGTCAAAATCGCTGCTAAAAAACCACTTACTCCAGCGATTTTAACTAAATCGACCTTAGTAATTCTAGCCCCTAGTGTTATATCATGAGGATAATAAAATAATGACAAAAAACTATATTAAAGATGTAGATAAAAACAGTTACCTACACTATTCTAGTGGGCATTAAAAAAAATTGAAAAACAATATCCCTTTCTCATAATTTAGTAGAATCAAAAGAAATTATAGTGAAGCCGATATATGTACAGAGCAACTGAATAAGTATGCTGAATGTTTTAAACAAAGAGGGTACCCTAAGAGCCTTATCAACCAAGCAATAAAAAGGGCAGAAGATACTGAAAGACAGTCTCTTCTGGAATACAAAAACAAAACTTCAGATCAATATCCAAACACTTTTATTATATTTACAATATAACTGTGCAGAAAATGAAATAAAAAAGTCACTTGAAAAACATTGGGAGGTCCTACTCTCAGACACAGTTTTAAGTAAAGTACTTCAGGCTAAACCAAAAATAGTTTACCGGAAAGCCAAGAATTGAAAAGATATTTTATCCCCCAGCACTAAGTACACATAATGATCCATGGGGAAAAAAATGTGTTGGGTCTTTTAAATGCTCACACTGTATAATGTGTAAATATGTAGACAAAAATAATAAAACATTTACTAATTCAAATGGAAATAAGGAATTTAGAATTAAGGATTTCATGAATTGTTCCACTTCCTCAGTAATATACCTACTAGAATGCCCATGTAGGAAAAAAATTGTAGGCAAAACTAAACGTAATATTAGACTGAGAATTCAGGAACATGTAAGAAATATTAAAAATAAAGTGATGAGCCATTCAGTTTTGGAACATTTTTTACCATCATAATGCAGACCCAACTGGCTTAACTTTTAAGATGATAGAACATGTCATTAGGTGTTAGGGGAGGTGATCTCCCAAAAAAGCTGTCACAGAGAGAGATGAAATGGATTTATGAACAGAATACACTATTCCCTATAGGTTTAAATGAAAACTATAAAATAGCTCAATTTTTATATTTTTTTTATTTTATTATTTATTTTTGTTAGGCGGATTTGGATAGACTCACGTCTTACTTATCCGGCCCTTAATAGTGTATTTAAATAATATGGTGTTTGTTCTTTTATTATTATTTTTATAATTTATTTTTTACTGGTACCCTTATTCTTTTTACATATGAATTATTTTTTACATAATGCTCTTATATATAAGCTTTCTGTGTTATGTATCTATTACTATTTTAATATATGTATAT
Organism: Limnodynastes dumerilii; assembly: GCA_011038615.1. Taxonomy (NCBI): domain Eukaryota; kingdom Metazoa; phylum Chordata; class Amphibia; order Anura; family Limnodynastidae; genus Limnodynastes; species Limnodynastes dumerilii. The sequence continues at coordinate 62,085 of WWET01005565.1, read as the reverse complement.
ATTATTAGTTTTAGATTAACTTATGCTTTTAACTTCTGTTTTAAATGGCTTATGTCTCTTATTTATTTGTGGGTTTTATGTGTTATGTTTTATTTTTAATCTGCACTATATAATTTATGGTCTATGTTTAGTTATATAGGGCCTGATTCTGGGCCTGATTCAGAGGCTGAAAATAAGAACTTAAAGTTACACCTGGGCTAAACCATGTTGATTTCAGGGGAGTCAAATTTCATTTGTTGCAACAGTATTATAGTTAAAAGGTGATGTTTCCCAGCTCAAGTCTAATTAGCAGTTTAAAAGTGAAGCTGATCAGGTATCTGTGTGCAATAAGTAAAAGCAAAGCATTCTCCCTGCATGCATAGAATAAAATTAACTTGACTCCCCCTGAAATCAACATGGTTTTGCCCAGGTGTAACTTTAAGTTATTCTTTTCAGCCTCTGAATCAGGCCCTATTAGACTATATTTAAGTTATCACATATATATAGTAATGAATTATCCCGTTTTTTAATGTTCTGATTATAAATGTGGCATTATAATGAATTTTCCCCTTCCTCCATATGTCAGCACACCACTGGGTACCAGTTCCTTCCTGGAACCAGACAGGAAATAAAGAAGACACCGCCTATAAAAGCCTCCTTCCTCCGTTACTCAGTGTCTTCTTTATTTCCTGTGGAGCCAGAGAGGAAGTGTGTAGAAAGAGTAGGGAAACTTTTACCTGGGTCCCCGGCGTTTGGAAGCTCCCTGCCGCCTGCATAGCACTCAGGCAGGGAGTAGAGGTGCTGGCCGGCCTCCCCTCGCGTCTGGAGGGCGCGCGCCTCCTAGTGCCCGCCCCATATACCGAGGGCGGGCAGGAGTGAGTCTGGCCAACGCAAAAAATGTCTCCATTCATGGAGGCAGCCATTTTCCCGGAGCCCCGCTATGCTAGAGGCCTGGAAGTGACTCCAGCGGCGCGCCACATTTAAAAAGGCGCTTCTACAGTCTACATTGTTCAGCCAAGTTCATTCTGACACCATTGTAGGATAACTAAGGACTAAAGACAAGACACCATTGTTGCTGCAGGTACTGAAAGCTTAAGCATTATCTGTATATATGTGCTGGTGTATTTGTGCCTATGGACTTATGGTAATATTACTATTTGCAGTGTACAAATTCCATTATGTCTCTGCATGCCGCTATTGAAGACAAACGGCGACACAAAAAGTCGGGGTAAGCCCATATACTATTCAATATTACTGTATATTTATATAAGACAGTTAGTTAGTTAGTTAGTTAGTTAGTTAGTTAGTTAGTTAGTTAGTTTATTTGTTTGTTTTCAGGTCAGATACCAGCAAAGAAAGGGCTGAATTGAAATCTAAATACAAGAAAAAGCACCTTTTATGTTCATTATGTGATAAAAATTTAACTGACAAAGGGACAACATGCTCTGAATGTTTAACATCACAAGTGCAACAGCCCACGCCACAGATGGTAGAGCTGGTTTATTATATGAAGACTGCATTAGCGGATACTTTCATGACCAAAAAAGACATGGAAAAAATTGCTAAAAAAAGGCCTAAAAGAGTTCTAAGTGACGCTTCAGATGTCTCAGACGTAGAGCAAGAAGCGACCATGTTGAATGTATCCGTAGCATCTGAGAAGGTTTCTGTAAAATCCCTGAAGGATGACAGCTTTAAAATGGAGATTGTAGATGATCTCCTAAAGCTGATTTACAAATCACTTAATATTGAGGAGAAAAAAGAAGAAGAAAAGCTTCAAGAGCTATTATTTAAAGAAAATAAAAGTATACAGCGAACGGAACGTTCACAATTCCTGAAGGATTTGATTCTTGACGAGTGGAAACATCCTGATAAGAGACTATCAGCTACAACTAGGATGTATAAAATGTATCCTTTTCCGCAGGAAGAAGTTAAGAAGTGGGATGAAGCTCCTAAAGTAGATCCAGCTATAGCAAGAATATCTAAAAAGACTACCTTGCCACTAGATGACATCTCTGTATTTAAAGAACGTAATGGATAAAAAAATGGACATTGGTCTAAAGAAGCAGCACTTGGTAGCTGGAGCAGCTCTCAAGCCGGCCGCAGCATCAGCAGTAACAGCTAGAGTGTTAAGAAGTTGATGTAACTCCCTAGAAAATGATGTGTTGGAAGGAGTAAAACGGGCCGATCTGCTGAAACAGATACAGAACATACAACTAGGTATAGAATATTTGTGTGAAGCCTCGTTGGACTCAGTAAAATTAGCGACCAGGGCTGGTGCAACAGCAACAGTAATTAGGAGAGCCTTATGGCCTAAACCGTGGCAAGTCGACAACCATTCTAAGAATAAACTCCTTACTCTGCCTTTTCAAGGAGAATCCTTATTTGGGAAAAATTTAGATGAAATTATTTCCAAAGTGACGGGTAGTAAATCTTCGTGGTTGCCACAAGAAAGGAATAAAAGATCGTTTCAGTATAGGCAACAGAGGAACCCAGTACCTGATTATAAGGAAGCAAGGCTTTACAATCCAGGCAGAGGATATAGGAGAGGGCAGCAGTCTACAAGTAGAGCTAATTTTCATGGCCAAAGGTCACGGGATATCGGATCTACACTTAAACAAATGGCACAATGAGGGCGAAGAGGTCAGTCCGGAGGAACTAGTGGGGTCCAGACTTCTACAATTTCAAGACGTATGGTTGTCAAAAATTTCAGACAAGTGGGTAAAAGAAGCCGTATCTACAGGCTACAAGATAGAATTTGTAGTTTACCCTCAGCCATATTTCCTGGAATCAGCATTACCAATTCAAACACAAAAGAAGGTAGCATTAAAGCAAAGTCTGCTCACCATGATAAAACAACAGGTGGTGAAGTAGGTAGGGGAAGAAGAAAAGAGGTTTTTACTCCCGATTCTTTATAGTCAGCAAGGCAACAGGATGATACAGAACCATCCTGGACTTAAGAAACCTGAACAATTATATAAAGATACAGACATTCAAGATGGAGTCATTAAAATCAATTCTTCCCTACCTGCATCAGGGAGCGTATTTGACGATCATCGATTTAAAGGATGCATACCTACATGTGCCGATCTTTCCAGGACACCAAAAATATCTAAGGTTCATGATATTCGGAACCCACTATCAGTTTACATCTCTCCCCTTCGGACTGGCCACGTCCCCCAGGACGTTTTCAAAAATTCTTATTCCCGTAATAGAACTTCTAAGATTAGAAAAAATTGCAATCTGGCCGTACTTGGACGATATGTTAATAGCAGCAGAGTCCAGAGAAACAGCTGTAAAACATACACAAAGAGCCATATTTATGTTAAGAAGTTTCGGGTGGATCATCAATACGGCCAAAAGTCAGCTATCACCCAGCAGACAAATAAAATACTTAGGAGTCACACTGAATAACAGATTGATGACAGTATCTCTGACGGCAGACAGAGTGAAAAAACTTTGTCTACAAGTGCAAGAAATACAAACAAAAAGAGCTATAACTGCAAACGAATGCCTAAAATGCCTAGGGCTGATGTCAGTGGCAATTCAAGCACTTCCATGGGCAAAGGCTCACATGCGCCCTCTTCAAAGAAATTTCTTGGCTCAGTGGGACAGAGACCCAAGAAACAAATGGCAAAAAATAACAATTTCCAAAGAAGTTAAAAGATCCCTGAATTGGTGGACAAAGGCAACAAGACTAGAAAAAGGCAAGTCTTTTCGTCTCTTACAGTACACCGTTATTACCACAGACGCAAGTGCTACAGGTTGGGGAGCCACATGCGGACATCGGTCATACCAGGGCAAATGGAGCAAAAAAGACCGAAAGTTACACTCCAATATAAAGGAGTTAAAGGCAGTGTACTTGGCATTAAAACAAATGGTAAAGTTAATACAAGGGAAAGCCGTGTCAGTGCAGTCAGACAACAAGGCCGTGGTTGCACACCTCAATCAACAGGGAGGAACAGAAACTGTAAGGCTGTCTCTGCAAACAAAAAGAATTATGACATGGGCAGAGAAACATCTGTTAGATCTAAAAGCAGTATTCATTGCCGGTACAGAGAATATACAAGCGGACTTTCTCAGCAGGCACACCATCCTACCAGGCGAATGGCAGTTAAACGATTTTCATCAGAACCCAGGTGCCTTAAAATTGACGGCATGGCTGCTGAAAGGGAGAACCTAAAAAATCAGGGATTCTCTAATAAAGTGGTGGAAACATTGCTAAAATCAAGGAAAGACACCACTTGTAAAACCTATTACCGTGTATGGAAAATCTTCTCAACATGGTGTACAATAAATAAACGCAAAGAGCATGACATTCCTGCCATTTTAGACTTCCTGCAAGCAGGTCTTGAGAAAGGTCTCGCCCTTAGCTCTTTAAAAGTACAGTTATCCGCTCTCAGTGCAGTCCTTGATACTGACCTAGCCAGTAATAAGTACATAAGTAGATTTTTTCAAGCCACAAAAAGGATCAGACCAGAGATCAAAAGACCCATTGCCACTTGGGATCTTAACCTGGTGCTGGAAGCTCTAACAGAAGCACCGTTTGAACCACTGAGAGAGGTTAGTCTAAAAATCTTAACGTGGAAAGTAATACTGCTGGTAGCCTTGACATCAGCAAGAAGAGTTTCAGAGTTGCAGGCGTTGTGGATGGAACAACCATACATGAATATCTATTCGGACAAAGTGGTTTTAAGAACTAACCCTGACTTCCTACCAAAAGTCGTAACTAGATTCCATATAAATCAAGACATTTGCCTGCCGTCCTTCTATCCAGATCCTAAATCTTCAGAGCAAGTGAGATTACATAATCTAGACTTAGTAAGAGCTCTTTCCATTTACATTGATAGAACTTCTGAGTTCAGGAAAACAAAACAGTTGTTTGTGTTGACAGAAGGTGGCAAAAAGGGTAGTCCTGCATCCAAACCCACATTATCCAGATGGATTACTTCATGTATCACGGAAGCCTATAAAGCAAAAGGCCAAGTACCACCACAAGGCATCAAAGCACATTCAACCAGAGCAATAGCCTCTTCATGGGCGGAAAAAAAGGAAGCCTCAGTTACAGACATTTGCAAAGCAGCAGCCTGGGCTTCAATACATACATTTACAAAACACTACAAAATGGATATCTTGTCCGCCAAAGAATTTGAATTTGGCACTAAAGTATTAGATGCAGTATCTAAGAATAATTAGACTGCCTAATCTTAGTATGGTCTGCCCACCCAGTGCGGTCTAACTGCTTGGGTACGACCCAGTGGTGTGCTGACATATGGAGGAAGGGGAAACTATAGATTATACCTGGTAATATGGTTTCCTCTACTCCTATATGTCAGCACACTGCGTTCCCACCCAATGTTATTATGTTATGTTATGCTATTATGTTCTTTGGATGTCTTAATCAAATTTAATTTAAGGCTTTTGAAGTTGGAAGACACTGAGTAACGGAGGAAGGAGGCTTTTATAGGCGGTGTCTTCTTTATTTTCTGTCTGGTTCCAGGAAGGAAGTGGTACCCAGTGGTGTGCTGACATATAGGAGTAGAGGAAACCATATTACCAGGTATAATCTATAATATTATTGTGTCCATTATGTCTTAAAAAGTGCCTTATGTCCATTCTCATTCTAAGATAAAGAGCTTTTATGTCTATTTTGTGTTTAAAACCATTTAATGTATCTCCCATTTCTTATTAATCGGATTGATAGACTATTCAAGGCTTGCATCTGTATAATAGTGTTTACAATGCCAGATAGTAGTGCCAGATCAGCTGTTCGGATGGACTTCAGCAGATAGTATGCACTGCACATGCGCCGAAGTCCTGTCTCCCCGTTCTGAGATATACAGAACGCTGCACATAGAAAAGGAGTGTTTTCTGACCATTAGAACTTATTTTACAGTGCAAGATAGGATAAGTAACAGGCCAAATAATGTATACACTCTGCTTGTGCATGTTAAAAGGAAAAAAGAACAGTTTATTATATTTGCCCTTATTAAAGATGGTGTCCGGAGAGTTTTTTCCCATAGTTGCTACTGCACATGCGTGATTTCTTAAAGGAAAGGCGCTTTTTTTTAGTATTTAAACCCATTTAAGTTATACTCCTTGATGCTTGACTTATATTCTCCCTGAGGAAGTCCCTTGGTAAATCCTGGATGAAACACGTTTGAGAGCTGTTGATTGCCTGAGCTGTGTGTTTGATCGTGAGATTAGTACTCAGATAAGCCTATTTTTTATTTTTTTTTAAAGATTGTGTTTATTATTTTTCCAAAAAAGTTGCATTACAATCCAAACAATACAAACCATACAGGTCACTGTTGATCATAAAAATAGAGAGACAGGAAAAACGACAAAGCTGGTAGAGATGCAATAACCAAAACAGGAGGAGAACGTTGCCATCTGATTATTAGTATGAGGTATGCATCCTATAGGAAAGCAACATAGTATAGCCATCCTACACAAGTACTAGAAAGCAACATAGTATAGCCATCCTACAGCTGGCAAGTACTAGTGACCATGAAACATAATGATGATAAAAAGTAAGAGTGGAAGTGGGGAAGGGTAGGGTGGGGGGGGGAGGGGAGATCAGTCACGCAAAGAGATAACATGCTGGAGATGAGAGAGGGCAACCCACAACCGTCATTAACTGGCAGTTCGTCATGTAGCTCAGTAGGTTAGAGAAACAGGCTAGTTAACCCATTTGCAGAGGAGTGTGATTGGTTCGGGTGGTATAGTAGGAACCAAGGGGCCCAAACGCGCGTAAAAATTTGAGATTTATTGTGGAGGCAAGCTGACATTTTCTCCATAGAAAAGAGATGCCAGACTTTATGCAATAATTGGGAGAAGGAAGGGAGAGAGGTGTCCTTCCAATGGTTGGCTATGAGACAACGGGTAGAAGTTAAGATTTGGGTAGCTAGTCTGTCGGAGTCTTTGTCTAGATCAGGAATGGGAGCACCCAGGAGGAAGGCCCAAGGGCATTTAGAGATGGGTGTGTTTGGTACCTGGGAAATAAGCGCGGCCACCATGGACCAGAATCCCGATATAATAGAGCAATCCCACCAAATATGTAGAAAAGACCCCGTTTCTCCACATCCCCCTCCAGCACAATGGAGAGACAGTGCCATATATGCGATGCAATCTGGCGGGGACTAGGTACCACCTGTTGTAGACTTTAAACATGTTCTCTTGGACAAGGGTGGATAGGGAAACTTTGGCAAGTTGCTCGCGTATAGTGTTACGGTACCCCGGGTTTACCTCCACGGAGTACCAGGGTGACCGGAGAGGGAGAGAAGAACCGAGTAACTCACCGGATAGTAGAGCCTGATGTCGGACCGAGTGTTCGCCAGAGCCCCAGATGGTGGGGATAGACTGGAGCGGTGATGGGAGAGGGGAAAGAGGTAATATCAAAAAAGGTCTTGCAGTGGTCCCAGATAGAGCATGTGAACCGCACTACGGTGTGAGAGGAGATTAGACGCGGCCATTTAGGGTATGGAAGTCCTACGGCGTAGGCTAACGAGGACGACTTACATGCTGACGCTTCGAGCTGTATCCATCGAGGGCAGGGTTCTGTGGCGAACCAGGCTATGGCCTGGCCCAGGTGTGATGCAAGGTAGTAGAGTCGTATATCTGGGAATCCACGGCCTCCGTTGCCAGTGTGCTTTTTTAAACTGGCGAAGCTGGTTCTTGGGGGTCTAGGCTTCCATACAAATTGAACAAACCATTTGTATATCTGAAGGAGAACGTTATGGGGAACTAAGACAGGCAACGTTTGAAAGAGGTATAGCAGGCGGGGCACGACATTCATTTTAATGGCAATAATGTGACCGAGTCAAGAGATATATAAAGGTTGCCACCTGGACAGGTCGTTTTTGATGCGCGCAGGAGGGGAGGGAAGTTTTTATCATATAAGGTTTGGTATGAGCGTGTTATGTATACACCTAGATATTTAATTTTGTCCCGTTGCCAGCTAAAGGAATATGTGCTCTTTAAGAAAGTGACTGTAGAGAGCGGAATGTGAATCAGGAGCGCTTTGTTTTTTGTGACATTCACCTTGTAGCCTGACAGAGAACCGTATGTAGTGAGAATTGAGTGTAATGCAGGCAGGGAGGTGTGCGGTGAAGACAAAGTCTGGAGGACGTCATCGGCAAACAATGAAATCTTATATTCGCTGTCCCCCACCCATACCCCAGCCACCTCTGGGGAGCCTCTAATCCTTGCCGCCAATGGCTCCATTACCAGAGCGAAGATCAGAGGGGACAGAGGGCATCCCTGTCTGGTCCCGTTAGTAATGGCCATGGTCTCGGAAAGGACCCCGTTAACCGATATTTGCACTGTGGGCGAAGAGTACAGAGCCTGAATCCCCTTAAGGAAATCCCCCTCGAAGCCAAAGTGTCGAAGAGTAGCAAGCAGGAAGGGCCAGCCAATATGGTCGAACGCCTTCTCTGCGTCCAGGGACAGTAGCAATGTCGGGGAGTGTCGTTTGTTAACTGAGTGGAGGAGGCTGATAGCATTGTCCCGGGCCAGCCGACCAGGAATAAAGCCTACCTGATCGGCATGCACCAGGGAGAGAAGAACCCCATCGAGTCGCTTGGCCAGGATTTTGGCATATAATTTAGGGCCTGATTCAGAGGCTGAAAATAAGAACTTAAAGTTACACCTGGGCAAAACCATGTTGATTTCAGGGGGAGTCAAGTTAATTTTATTCTATGCATGCAGGGAGAATGCTTTGCTTT
>WWET01005565.1:25793-38202 GCA_011038615.1 Limnodynastes dumerilii | reverse complement strand
ATATTTAAAAAAAAAAAAAAAAAGATCTGTACTCTTTTAGATGCTGCAACTAACACAAAAAATAACTGATAACAGTATTGTGGATATGGAAGCACTTAAGCAAGTTTTAAGATAGACAAGGTGTTAGGAATGTCTAGTAAGTTCTCCTCTAGACAAAGGGTTTAAGCACAGAGAATGAGGGTATATTCATAAGTATTACAGCAGCAGTACTTACAATTTGTGGTACTTCACTATAGACACTTCAGGTCCAATACTGAAATTCAGAGTTTCATTTATGGCACCCTTAATTGTATGTGCATTACATGACCAACCCTCACTATGGGCAATGTAAAGATAAGTTTGTTTAGGCTTGCATTTATCTTCATATGAAAGGTTCAAATTTAATTCTGTGAGATAAGTTATTGATTGCCCCAGCTTTGTGTGTCCCTGAATCTGCCAATGCTTAATTAGGGATTCTTTAGCTAATAACATAAAATATTACTAAATATGCATTGTGATAACAATGCAAAGTTACAGGATGTGGGACACAAGGGTCTAGACTCCATATAATACCTTTAATCTTACCCAAAATGTAGTGTGAAGACTATTGCTTTTAGTGTATTTGTTGTGTGGCACAATAAAGCCTGGTGGTATGAGGATAGAATATGTCATGTAAAAAATATTTAATACATAAATGCCTGTTACTCTCTACATAATACTTTCATACTGTAGCCTCATATGTTTTCACATATGTAGTAATACCTGTATATATATTTTTGCTCCTGAATGTAAAAACCTTTATTAAAAATGTATTTTATTGTAATGCAATCTTTGTCCTAATTTTTAAGAGACACATATGTAAAAAAAATAAAAAAAAAAATAAAAAAAAAAGATTATATATTATATTTGAATAAGACAAAAGAAATATTGCCAGGTTTAGCATTTTGGCAAGTATTGTAAAATTTTAGTAGCCACAATCTTCAAAGCAGTCTTCCTCTGCTGCTGTCATCTTTGCTGGACTTTCCATGGAGTGTCAGCAGTGATGAAGAAGAAAAGCTGTGAAAAAAGATATACATTTGTAAAGGCAGATTTAATCAAAAGTGTGACAGCATGTAACATCAGTGTTTTTGAATAGGCAAACTAACTTTTTCTTCATAGTAGGGCCAGGCCTCACAGCAGTCACACTTGAATCTTCATAGCAATTGGAGCAGAAAGGTTGGGATGAAAAAAAGACATATTAATGACTGTAGTGAACATAAGAAGTGTAACAGCATGTAAGATTATTGATTTGGAATATAGTATGGGCAGGTCTCACAGTAGTCTATATTGTATGTTCTTCTTTTTGTTCCTATTTAAAACATAAAAATCAACACAATTGTAAACTAACATAATGGCATAAGTGTTTTTTTTTCATTTGAAAAATAAATAAAAAAACAATCATAACTTACATGTGAAAAAAATCACGAATCAGTTCTTGGCGGATCTGACTACCCAAGTTGCGCACCGTTTTACCAGCTTTAGAAATGAGGTCATTATCCAAATCAATGGTTAGATCAATTTCATACTCCAAATTGTTCTCAACACAAATGTTGTGCAGAATAGCGCAACAAACAATTATGTTGCAAACCTTTGAAGGTGCATATAACAACGCACCACCGCTTCTGTCTAAACATCTGAACTGGGATTTTAGTAGACCAACGGTATGCTCAATTACTCCTCTGGTCCTGGTGTGTGCCACTTGATACCTCTTTTCTGAGGCTGAGGATGGTCTGCCCAAGGGAGTCAGAAGCCAGGGATAACAGCCGTATCCTGCTTCTCCTGTAAAAATAAAACAAAATTAGAGTTCTTAAATAGAGAACAATAAATGTGGTGGTGAGGTGATATAAGTACATAATGAAAGTCCCTATAAAAATTCTACAAGACTGCAGCACAACAAGCATCCATATGGATAAAGTAGCATACCTAACAGCAATAGACAACAATCCTTGAAAAACACCATTGCAAGCACATTGTAAACCGTAGAGATGAAATAGGCTATAGAAAAGTGGGGGTGAGGAGTGAGAGAGGAATGCAAAGCAATAGAAAATATATAAACACAGCATGCATAGTCAAAAATATATAACATTACAATCTCATTGGAACATAAAAATGGCATTAAGACAAGTGAGTTTGAGGGTTGGAGAAGGTAAGCAAATGCAAAAAATTTACATTTCCAATAATGCAGCATTTAAAAAACCAACCATAGTCCACAATCCTTGACAAACAACATTTCAAGAACATTTTACACTAATATATGAAATAGACTAGAGAAAAATAAATCAACAAGGTTACAATACCATCACTTTAGCTACCAGGGTTCACAAACAATACAAGAAGGATACTAACTTAATGCCAAAAAATCCAAATGACACGAGTCTACCACAAAAAAAACTTTAACACAGGCATCACAGCATAAATTAAAATTAAAATTAACAGAAATTAAAGATTTTATACACTCACCAAAGATCCATCCATGTGGTAATTGCTTCTGTTTGAACATTCTGAAAAGTGAAGATTGTTTCAGGATGAAGGAATCATGCGTAGATCCAGGGAATCCAGCAAGGACGTTAAGTATCCTCATCTTCACATCACACAGCATCTGTACATTTAAAGAATGAAATGATTTACGAAATATCTCCTCATTCCTTCTAGGCGCTATAAGTGCTACATGGGTGCAATCGATTGCACCCAGCACATTCGGAATTCCAGCAATGGCATAGAAAGACTAATTGCTTTCATGCCATTGCAATTGTGTGTTAGGGAGGTGTATATATTGAGCAGCATGCTTGGACATTGCTGTTAGCAGCTGGGCAAAATGTCTAGAGCATGTGACTTGTGAAAAGACTCCGCCATGGACAACTGTGTTCTAAAATGTGCCCTTTGCAAAAAAATGTAAGGCCCCCGACAGTTTTAACCGCTTTGTTGGTGTTACTGATGGGTTCCAGGTCTGGTTTCAACAGCTCGTAAAGCGTCTCAATGCATGGTCTTGGTAGACTATACAGTTTTTTAATGTCAGCTTCACTGAGACTGTCTAGGGTGTGGCGTGGTCTATAGTTACGGGGCCTGGGAATAGGTGGGCATACTGGTGTGGAGCTAGCCTCCACAGCATCATTAGCAACACTAGTGTCAGGAGGTAGAGTTTGCCGCTCTTGCAATTCCTCCATGCAAGGTGCAAACATTCACTCCCAGACAGTGTGAGGGGAGGGCACTAACTCCATTGTAATATGTGTAATTAAATGCAGGGCACAAATCAGAGGGGCACAAAGGCCAATCTATTGCAGACTGAATGTATGTATTAATGTAAATGAATGTGGGAATAGTGTAATGTGTAATGTGTATAAAATGAAAATAAATAGCTTAGCAGTTGTAGTCCTCTTAGTTGATAGTTTACAGATCCTCCCTCAGCAGCAGCCAAAGTCAGGAACACTGGTACTGAAAAATTAATCCCTATTTATATTTATTGGAAGATACCATTCCACAAACATATCCAGGGGTGACCAACTGTAATTTGTTCAATGAAATGCACAAAATTTCATCCTCATGTGTCATAATATGCAACTTGATGAGGTGTGAAAAAAATGATGCCATTATGAAAAAATAACACGCCAATTTTAACACGTGTAACGCAATTGAATTGCAAAAATTCGCACTTGCAATGCATTTAAATAGGGACAAAAAATATGCGCGATAGACCAACAAAAAAAGGAAAAAAAGTAATTGAATGGGGACCAAAAAATTTTCGCAAAATACGCGGAAAAAACCATTACATTACAGAACTATTACAGCGGAATCAAGGCTACGATATTTAGTGCCACAAGACTGAAGGAACTGGTTCTAGTTCAACAGGATCATATCAACATTGCCTACAGCACCAAAGATAAAGAACTCAGCAAGCGCTACAGAAGATAAAAGAAGACAAGTCCACTCAGATTTGGCGCCGACACTGGTGCACGAGGGAGACGGACACAGTGAATAAAAGAAAGGAATCTACAAGTGCTAAGGCTTTAGTACCAACCATCGGATGTTTCATCACAAATGTGAGTCATTCAAGATCCTGTCATCATATGCATAAGAGATCTGTTTAGAGATCTGTTTAGACTTTCTGATAAATGTATCACATCTTTTAACAAACAGTGTGATACGGGTCAGAGATAAAAACTTGAACTGTACCACCAGAGAGATAACAGAACACGGGTGTGCAACTCACACTGCCATTCTAAACACTCCAACTAACTACTATCACTTCAACAGTATCACACCATACCAACTACCGATGTGATCCTGCAAAATCGTAACGCACCCATAGTACCTGTCTTTTCCCTCATCATCTTACCTATACAACATACTTAGGCTGGGGAAAAAAACTGGAGCACAGTCATTCTTACGAAAAGTACAACTAAATTAAACGTTTTGCAACATTATTTCCCAGCCACTGGATTTTTAAACATTTGAACTCTTACAGTGTGAGCAACTGCAACCAGAAAGTGTACTACACAGATATTCCAACTACCTTAGTGCAAATCACTATAGACTTTGTTTTGGAATTATTGCCTTATATATATTTCTTTTATCTTTATGCTCACGGAAAGCTTCTATTTGTCAGTTTAATAAAGTTTTGTTTTTACTCCAAAAATTGGCATTACTGCATTTTAAAGGTTAAATTACACTTTAATCACCTATAAAAAGGACATCACCAGCGCTGATCAAACATCCCCAACCTGATATACCTTTGTATGTGTACCCCCAGATACAATATAGCACGGTAGGACGGTATCACTACCATAGGAGATCAGTTTTTTTAGCTGCAGGCACAAAGCGCTCAGCATCCGCACTCTCACCTAGATCCTCGTAGATTCAAGGTATCCAATACCACCTGGACTGATAATAGATGTCTACCTTCAGTAATCAGTATAACAAATATACTGATGGAGTAAACTGAGAAATGTATTGCTTTATAAGTAAAAGGAGCAGTTTTTTATAATGGTTTATAGGCTTACTCTGACTGAAACAGCACATTAGTGATCTGACAAAAAGGTTTATCACAGAGGTGTCACAAGAGGGCTCACGCCGCTGCACTTACCGGACCAAAGAACCTCTCACCGCCGCACTGCCTCTTCATGCCCGCCGTCATCTGGCTCCCCAGCAGTCCTCCTCGCAGGCAGCGTCCCCCGCTGTTCTCCGGCGTCCACGTGCTGGATGGGCGCCGCCATCTTGCGGCGCACCACATGTTCCCCGCAGCCAATCGGATTCCAGACTAGGGGAACGCGTGAGCGGACGGGCCAATCAGGTGCAACGGCGGGGTATTTAAACCCCTACCACCGTCCTAACAGTGCCAGATCTTCTCATCTTCTAAGGAGCCTGGTTAGAGTGATCCTGCTCAGCTTCAGCTATTGCTATTCCGTTCAGAAAGTGCTGCAGTCCAGTCCTGTGTCCAAGTCCAGTCCAGTACAAGTTCTGCAGTCCAGTCCTGTGTCTGCAGTCCAGTCCTGTGTCCACAGTCCAGTCCAGTGCAAGTGCTGCAGTCCAGTCCTGTGTCCAAGTCCAGTCCAGTACAAGTTCTGCAGTCCAGTCCTGTGTCTGCAGTCCAGTCCTGTGTCCACAGTCCAGTCCAGTGCAAGTGCTGCAGTCCAGTCCTGAGTCCACAGTCCAGTCCAGTGCAGTATCTGCAATCCAGTCCACAGTCGGCATCCTCTCCATTGTCCACTCCTCGACCCACCGGATACACTCCACTCTTGTCTACGGAGTCCACTCCAGTTAACCTATGTCCTAAACCTATAGCATCCCTCTAAGTGATCAAGACCTACATGAGGAGACCCTACTTGCGGCCACCTAATTTCGTCTTCAATCCTACTCTCGCCCCTCCGCTCCAACCCGGGAGCAACCTAGAAGTTCCCAGATCCGTGATAAGAGGTACTAGATTGCGGGTGTTGTGCCGTTAAAATAAAGGAACGATTTGTGTAGTAATGAATTCAATTCTCCTGTGGCTCAAAACAGCTAGCTTGAGAGAATTCCATCTCTTCAGAGTGGCAGATGCCCACGGTAAGGGAAACAGGAAGAGTGACCTGAGAAATTATCCCTTTGGAGAGCGGTCTGCCGTCCAGTCCACAAGCAGTAATGCAAGGATAGATATCACGAACAGGAAGTCCAAGGGAATGAACCAAGGCACGGTCTAGGAAGTTTCCGGCCGCACCACTATCCACAAAGGCGGATACCTCCTGAATGCATCTGTTGAAGCTCAGCGTAGCGGGAATAATCAGAGAATTCTTGGAAGAGATTAAGTTTAAACCCAGATGGACCCCTTCCATATCCATCTGGTTTAAGCATTTCCCGACGGAGACTTCTTTTTAGGACACTTGTCAGCCATGTGAGCCTCTCCTCCACAATACAAACACAGACCCATGGTCCTGCGTCTGTTCTTTTCTTGTCGGGAGAGACGATAAGAACCAATTTGCATGGGTTCTTCTTCGGAAGGAGACCTGGCGAATGCTGGATCTGGGAAGAAACTCTGGGCGGTTCCCTTTTCAAGGCGCCTTTCCTTGAGACGACGATCGATCTTGATCACGAGGAGCATCAAATCATCAAGGGTATTGGCAGAAGGGTATTGTACCAGAGCGTCTTTTATGGGCTCGTTCAATCCAGTCCTGAATTGACTGCGGAGCGCGGGGTCATTCCATTGGGAGATGGTAGACCAGCGCCTGAATTCAGAACTATACTCTTCGGCAGTTCGCCTCCCTTGCCTCAGAGAGCGAAGTTGGGACTCAGCGGTCGCGATTAGATCGGGCTCATCGTATCGCAGTCCCAGTGCTTTAAAAAATTCGTCCACACTCTGCCGAGCCGGATGGTCTTGTATTAGGCTGAAGGCCCAAGACTGGGGATCCCCCTGGAGCAGGGAAATGATTAATCCTACCCGTTGTAGTTCATTCCCTGAGGCGATAGGACGGAGCTGGAAATACAACAGGCAGCTGTTCTTAAACTGCAGAAACTTGCTTCTGTCCCCACAAAACCGATCAGGGAGGTTCACTTTGACATCGGTAACAGGGCTAGGAGGAGCAATTTGAGGAGTAGGTGCCGAACGAGGCACGGAAGAGAGTCTTGCGATGGCTCCCTCTTGGGAGTTCACCTTTTCGGTCAGAGCCTGGACCATCTGACCCAGGTTTGAGACTTGGGCAATGAGGGCATTGATGGCCTCTGCCGTATTGACTTGCATCTCCGTAGTCATATATGGGCCGGTTATAATGTTACGACACCACGGAGGTGTCTGGAGGTAAGGGTACAAAGACAACAAAAAACGAGCCACTCACCCGGGTGTAGAGCCTGAGGTCGGACCGAGTTTTCGCTAGGGCCCCTGATGGTGGGGATAGACTGGAGCAGGTAGGAATCCGTCAGGATACAGCCCTGGAGAGAAATGCCCGGGAGAGGAACGAGAATGGAAGCAGGTCAGAAGGCTGGATGAGGGAAAGCGGGTAAGTAGGGCGAGTAGAACCAGAAGGGACTGGTCTGCGACAAACAACAGCAAACACTGAACGGACGAGACTGGGAATGCAATACAGGACTGACTAACACCACAAACTGGGGAACTCACACTCACACTCACACTCACACTCACACTAACTCCCCTAAGGGTACAAATACAGACACTCAGGAATGGAAGGGTTAACACACAGAGGCAGAAGAACAAATGAGGGATACAGAGAGATGCAGACAATGGGGTCACAGGCAGGAACAAGGCAGGATAACAATGGGGCACTCAAGTAAGCAAAAAGCACAAGGCAGAAGATAAGAGGCAAAGAGACAGAGGAGAGCACGGGGCAGCAGACGCTATAACCGGCGGGGCTGTGGTGGACTGCCGCTCTATTTACAGGGAGACTGGCCAATCAGGGCACAGAGATTGGACCAGCCTCCCTGACCTAACCACTATGCGTCCAGGCCGACGCAGACAAGACAGGGATGTGTTCTGGTTGCCCAGCAACCAGGACAGCGGGAATGCGGCAGAGTAAACAGCGGGCGGATGGCACATGGCTAATTAGCATGCCGTCCGCCCATGTGACCAGGACACAGCCGCAGGGCGCGAGCAGGGGACGCAGCAGGGTAAACAGCGGGCGGACGGCACATGGCTAATTAGCATGCCGTCCGCCCATGTGACCAGACGCAGGCCGCAGGACGCAAGCTGGAGAGGCCGCCGGGAGCGGCCTGTAACATTCTCTTTCCCACCAGCCTAAGTATAAATTTGCGTACGTGGACGCACAGGTCGAGCCCATCGCTGTGCCACGTATTTGAAGGTAGAATTTATCGTCCAAAACAAAGTAGTTTTTGGTTAGCACAAAGTGTAAGAGATTAATCAGAAAGGAGTTGAATTCATTATTGGTATCTATTGATAAAAAATGTTCAGTGGCCTTAATGGCATTCTCATGCATAATACTCGTGTATAGTGATTCAACATCATATGTGGCTAAGAAGGTTCCAGGTTCAAGGGTCAGTCCATTTAGTTTGGATAGGACATCAGGGGTATCCTTGACATATGATAGTAGACTAGTGACAAAGGGCCTGATCCAGACCTTCGCCCACCGTCGCTAGGACGGCGGCGTAAGCGTAAAATCGGCTGAAAAGGCAGATGACGCCTGGCGTCGCTACGGCAACGCCCGATCGTTCAGGTTAGTGCAGGTGGGCGGGGGAAGCTATTTTAATGATGGTGGGAGGGCGGGCTAGGCGGCCATATGCTCCTGTGCGAGAGTATGGCCCCTTCCTTACGCGGCTGAAGTTAGGGTAGCCTTCAGCCGGCATAGGGAAGGGGCCATACGCCCGCACAGGGGGAGTGTCGGGGAAAATGAACGCCGATACGCTGTGCTTTAGTAAGCACAGCGCATCGGCGTAGGTCTGGATCAGGCCCAAAGTCTCTCAAATGTTTATCCACAAAGATGCTAGCCTTCTCTGTTAGGCCTCCTATGCCCGACACAATCGGTCTACCAGGTGTTTTTTTTTTTAATTTTATGGATTTTTGGTAGTAGGTAGAGAGTAGGTGTCTTGGGGTATTGTATCCCAAAATATTCATACTAATTTTTTGATATGATGTTTTGATGGTAAGCATCTTTGATCAATTTGTTGTAAATTTGCAAAAAGTCTTGTGTTGGGTTGGAAAATAAACATTTGTAACAGGAATTGTCACCCAATTGTCTCTGTGCTTCTGCTTTGTACATAACAGTAGGCCAGAGAACAATGTTGGCCTCTTTGTCAGATTGTTTAATAACAATGGACCGTATTCAGACTCCCGCATTCTTTCCGTCCGTGCGGGTGCCTGTAATTACGCTTTAGCGGGCGGATGGAAAGCACAGCCCATTTCCTCGGAAATGGGCTTGGACGGAACAAAGTTACGCTAGGGTTACTATAGTAATCCTAGCGTAACATCTAGAGGGTGCATGCGTGCGTAAATCACCTGACGTTATTAAATCTGAATCTGGTCCAATATCATGCCACTCCTGAATTTCATTTAGAGCTTTCTGCTCTGTTTCTGTAAGGCTATTGGGTTTATTACAAATTTTAGATTGTCTATGGCAGATGTCATTCAATGTAGAAGACACACTTTCCACTTGAGAACTGAGTGAAAGATTTGGACAAAAGGTAGATCTTTTATGGAGTATCTGTCTATTTTTGACTATCTCTTGTTGTGATAAGATTGTAGATTCATTATCATCACATTCTAGATCCAAATTTTCTTTTAATAAATCCTCCAAAGTATTGAGTGCTGGTAGATCTGATGTTGTCATTTGGGGAGAAGAAGATTCACTTTCCATTTTTCTAGTATTGTGAAACTTACAAAGTTAAAGTTTCCTAGCAAAAAATTCCAGATCTTTCTCCCACTCAAACCTGTCAAAGTTGCAGGTGGGGGAGAAGGATAAGCCCTTACTGAGGAGAGAAATTTGTGATTCCATCAGAATGTGACCTGAAAGGTTAATGATGCGCATTTGATCACTTCAAATTTCTGACGTCTGTAATTCCTCCTGAAAAGACATTGATAACTTTGGTTGAATTTTCTTCTTGTTATCCTTTGATTTGTTTTCTCATATTGTCTTTCTGTTTGACTGCCTCCAGCATCTCTGCCACTGCCCTGACCTAAAAAAAAGTCTCTCATCTGTGCACCATAATTGTGTGCCACTGGCCTCAGGCTCACTATCTGATGTTTCAAGTTCAGATGTTGAGTAAGTAACATTAGGGTTTCTGTTTTTGTTTTTGTTTTTGTTACTGGTTTTAGCAAATGTGTCTCTTCCCATTTAAAGACTTTTCCTTGTTTGTAGTCTTCCTTATCTCTATTGAATTTACTTCTTTTTTTGTCTTTTATGTATGCTTCAAATTTATCTAGATCTTGTTTGAATTTGTCATATTCCTTCTGGAAAGCTTCAATATTTTCATATTGCTTTAATTTGTTCCCTATTTCATTTATATCAATATTTAGTTTGTCCAAAGTGATGGTATCATGTTTTATTAATACTTTAATTAAATCAATAGAGCAAGTTGTTAGAATTTTTTCCCATTCTTTTTTTAAATCCTCTGTAGCTAGTTTAAAGGCTGGATAGAGCTTGGGTCTTAGACCCCTAGAGACCATATTATGTCTTAAGTAATTATCAAAAACAAGTTTATTCCAGTGAGTTTTCGTTTGTTTATAAATGAGGCTTTTTAAATTTCCCAGATCATTGGGCCAGTCATCTGTATTTAGAGTTTCATTAGTGGATCTAGAGAAAAAGTCCTCAAAATCCTCTGATGCCCATTTTTGTTTTCTGAAGTTTATTTCCCTGATTACGTTGAAGTGCCCTATAGAAGTTATAAATTGGTATTGTTATAAATATTACACAATTGTAACGTTGTGCTGGTCAATTACTAGAAATTTGCTGGTAGCAAATATAGTAAATATGAGGCAGTGGTAGGATGGGGAGAGAATAGTAAGGGATGGAAAAAAACGCACACACAAAATATAATTGTATAGGTGCCCCAGAGGTGCTCCCTTACTAGAAACAGTAAGGAACGAGGAAAAACAAAGCGAGTACATTTAGTCAAGGGGCACACTCAGGGCACATAATAAATAAAATATTACTTTTATTGGATATATATTAAAACTGGTCTAACAACTCAATTCCCACATTAAATGAAATCAGATGTGAAAAAGTAAGTAAGAAGTGCTCAACAGATTAAAAGAAATTTTGAGTGTCATAAGACACTATTTGTTGCTTATTTATGTAAAAAAGAGGCCAGGTTTATCTTTTTACTTGACAGCCTAGAACCTAAAGGTTTAAATGAGACACAATTATTCCATGTTTTTAAATTAATTTTATCCAGCATATACCTTGGTATAGGAATTTCCCTAATACTGAGATGGGTCACCATTATTCACTTGGAATTGCTGTTTCTGGAGAGACATTTTTTGAGTAGGCATATTTTTGAGTGAATAATTTTTAAAAAATATGAAAGTGTTTTGTATAAAAATGTAAGCTTTTTTTAATTAAAATGCTTCATATTATTTCTACATTATCACCCTTGCCAATTTATATGTGCTTAAGACAATTTACTACTAAAGAATAAATCTCCATTTTACCATGGAAAATAATATTGACAAACTCTAATTTTCTTATTATTAATTAAAGAATGTTTCCCTCCTATTTAACTAATAAAACCCCTCTTTTTTGTTATTACATATGATCTTTCAATACAGAATCCAATAACTTGTTATTTATTTATGTACTTTTTTTCTTTAGTTACTAATCTTTTGGAGAAGTTTATTTTTGAATTTACTACTTATTTACTACTAATATAATCAAACCTTCATTTTTACCATTGGAGATAATATTGGCAATATATTCTTACCATGTAAACTCTTTCTACCATTTTTTGAAATCCTTCTTTACTATTTATTTACTAAAAATCTTTTTGTTATTCCTCATGATATTTTGTTGCACAATTTAATAACTTATTTATACATTTTTATTTTTCATCTATTAATTGCTATTAATTCATAAACAAAACCATTATATAGATTCACACCCTTCACACCCTTGTTCTGTGATTTGCTGTTTCCCCTGTCTATCCAATTCAAACTACTCCCACACTTTTACAATAAATAGGAGACTCAGATCCCAGACCATAGTTGCCAAGTCCGCTTATAACAAGCGGAATTGGGCTTGTTTTTTTTGAGTCACGGCTCTTTTTTGCTTGCCTCGGGTAGTGTTTTTTTGGGCTTGTTGTTTTTTTGTTTTTTTTCCTTTGCAGGTGTCCGCAGAGCAGCAGGGAAAAAGATAGAGGCCAGGTAAAGTATATAAGGTGTGAACGGGAGGGAAGTTAATAAGGGGTTGATAGGTTTTAAATTGAGTGCGAATAGATAGAATCAGATAGGAGTATGTCATTTTAT